>PVKV010014333.1:0-19287 GCA_004027835.1 Alouatta palliata | reverse complement strand
GGTGCGGTGGCTCATGCCTATAATCCCAGCACTCTGGGAGGCCGAGGCGGGTGGATCACGAGGTCAAGAGATAGAGACCATCCTGGTCAACATGGTGAAACCCCGTCTCTACTAAAAATACAAAAATTAGCCGGGCATGGTGGTGCATGCCTGTAGTCCCAGCTACTCGGCAGGCTGAGGCAGGAGAATTGCTTCAACCCAGGAGGCGAAAGTTGCAGTGAGCTGAGATCGTGCCATTGCACTCCAGCCTGGGCAACAAGAGCGAAACTCCGTCTAAAAAAAAGAAAACACTGTATTATGCCCTTATTATGAGAAACATAAAAAGTGTCTTCAAAAATTCAACTTGGTTGTTTATTTTAATTGGTAAGAAGGCTGTTTGGAATCTGAGAGGACAAAGCTGTGGGGAAGACAGCTGGTGCTGGTTGATGTAACTAGATTGTCATGATTTTTACACAGATTCCTTTAAATTAATTATGCTACATCCATTAAAAATATATTAGATACTCACCACTCCACTACAAGACTTCGTTTTCAGGTCTATCTTGACCATGCCAAAGCCTAGACACACACACACACACACACACACACACACACACACACAAAAAAAAAAACAGTAATGTACAAAGTGTGACATTCACTAGTTTTTCCAACTCAGAAATTATTTAGCCCATAGTACCTTCCATATTAAAAATGCATACTATTTTCATTAGGTGAGAGTTCCACAAGAAACTGAATTATAACCAAATAAATTCAGTATAATTTTCAAGTCTTCAAAGTGAATAAAGATATACTTTAAAAATATAAGTAAAAAAAAAATAAATGAAAGGAATATGCACTATTCCAAGAACCAACATTACTGAAAATAGTGTGCTGCTGTATATATAAGCTTAAAATATACAATTAACATCACTAGGTAATATGAAAAAATCAAATATATACAGCACAAAAGTTTAAATTTTAACCTAAAAAGAAATGTTTATTTAGGATCAGAATATACATTACTCCAAAGAAGTCAAAAGTTACACTGTCACTTTTCTTTTCATTTTTTTGAGACGGAGTCTTGCAGTGGAGCGATCTTGGCTCACTGCAACCTCCGCCTCCTGGGTTCAAGCAATTCTCCCGCCTCAGTCTCCTGAGTAGGTGGGATAACAAGAGCGCCACCACGCCCAGCTAATTTTTGTATTTTTAGTAGAGATGGGGTCTCACCATGTTGGCCAGGATGGTCTTGATCTCCTGACCTCATGATCTGCCTGCCTCGGCCTCCCAAAGTGCTGGGATTACAGGCGTGAGCAACCGCACCTGGCCTACATTGTCACTTTCATAAAAACAATGCCATTGTTTGGAAGGAGGAAAAGTACTACCCCCTACTTTAACTGTCCCCAGGGCCAGACAAGAAGACATAAGTGTTATAGATTTACATTATTTTGCATTAAACATTAAATATGGACATATATATACATTTGTATTATGTATATAATTGCTTTTAATGCTTGTAAGGGGTTCTACCACTAAACAATGAGATCTAATAGCCTGTTAAGTTATCCCCTTAAATCTTGTGAACTGCATTAATGCTGACTTACCTTTATTTTTCTAGCACAGTACTTACACAGTAGGCATTCAACACTAAACTTTACCCAAAATTGGAAAGTTACAATAAAATGCTTACCATATCCTTTGTTGAAGACATCCTTAGCAGCCTTTCCTAGGTCACAGTAAGTTGGTGTGTTACACATATCTTATAAAGAAAAATGGGGGCAAAGGAATAAAAATAACCATTTAGTATTTATTCACACATAGTTCCTCTGCTGTTTCATCCTGTGAGAACGGGTATACAGTTTTCTCTTCCTTTGTATCATTAATGCTTCAACTCTAATGCAATCAAAGGTATGAGACGGTATTCTGCTCCTTAAAAAAAAAGAAATTTCCAGAATACTGAGAATAAAATGGTTTTCCTGTGAGATTCAGAGGTCATCTTTCTGACCGCATTTCAAAGAAAAGTAAGTTCTTACAGGATGGTAAAGATGCTATGTTAAACTGGACTTCTTTAAAAAAAAATGCAAAATTTACCTTAGAAAAATGTCTCTCAGGCTCTTATGAAACCAAAGACCTGTACAAGACAACAATAGAAATTTTTAAAGAAACTTTAAAGGATAGAATCAAAATCCTCAGGGTTAATATTTTTCTCCTCAGAAATTCAGTTCTTAAAATAAGAATTACCATACTAAATGAAGTGTATTCATCTAGAATATACCTTCTCTCAAAGCTCCTCTTAACGTGCTATAATTTTACCCATGAACCAGAAATATGATAGATTCTACCTGCAGCAACCTGCTTACCAAAAGTCAGTGTAAACTCTGAAGTTAAAGTCTTCAAAAACCACAGGTGCCTTGATTTTTCATCTTGCCTATGAAAAATTCGCCTAGCTCTGCTACTGGTAAAATGACCTTCACATCAAATTCTCAGAGCTACCAACACTGCTGAACATCCCATTCCTTTGCCCTCTCTGTATCATGGGAAATATTCCCGCAGCAGGTTCTTCTGTATTCCTCTCGCAGACTCAAAAGCTATGTTTAACGATTACAGACCCACCTTTAGCAGTGCCATTAGCCCAACGACTATGTCAGAAAAATCCAGAGTATCAGCTAGCCCTTGCAATTGCTATGTCTGAATGATCTACGCATTTAAGCTCGTATTTATTTATATATAGCCCACCTCTTAATCTAGGCTTCTGCTAAGCTTCTGCCTATCCCATCATACCAAATATATAGATATGATGCACTTAAATGGGAATGCATTTAAATTTTGTTCCTTAACATAAATCTGTCAAATATGACAGACACTATGATATGAAGAATAGTATAAAAAAAAGAAAAAAAGAGGAAAGGGTAATATAAATGTACTGACTCATTCCATAGTAAAACTTTGCTATAAGTTACAAGGTTTCATAGTTCACTTTCAGAACGATTATTTTACAATTTAATCCCTTGTACTAAAATGATGAATTCTACACTTTTTATATTATCTCATTTCTAATTTGATACTGCTCCTTATGATCACAATTGATGTTGATGTTTGTTGAAATTTTCCCAGAAGTCTATAATATGGGAGGTGAAGTACAGAAATGCAGCCAGTATATATTGAAATAGAAATGTTAAAGCTTTACAGTCTGATTTTTCATACTGCCGAGGAAGATACACTTAAATGTTTAGAAGCACCATATATATGTCTAGGGACTACTTTCAATATTTTATTATTTTGCTTTATTTTTCAAAACCAGTACCAGACACTACGCAAAAGTCACGTAGCTGGTTTAGTTTACTAACTGACCTCAATTCTGCCTAGTGCAAGCTTTTTCAGGCCCATGATTCTGATGGGACATGCACTGCTAGTATGATCAAGCAAAAATCGAGAACAACAGAAACTTCGTGTTCCTCAAGAGTAAAGCTACAACCACACGTCTCCACCAGCTCTACAGGATGCACCTGCCCGCAGATTTGCACACTGCACAGAGGCTGCAGGAGACGCAGACGGGGAAAGGCGTTAGCCGGGGCTACTGCTTTACAAAGCCACTAAGTTAGCCAGTACAGAGCCCGTTTGGTTCCTCGTTTCTCCGTTTTGAGTTGCACGCAGGGCACTCTCCCTCGGCCGTAAGAAGGGGAGGACTGGCCTGACGCTCTACAGCAATTCCGGAGGGCAGGGGCGGGCGGAGAACGGGAGCGGGATTCGAGGACCCAATTTCCCTAGAACCGATCGCCTTTCTAGCTGACCCCTGGGAGGAAAGTGCGGTCCGCTAGCAGGTGGGGGAGGTCGCGGCCTGCACTCGGAGGCGACTTGCCTCGCCGCGTTGCGGCTCCATCGCCTGAGGCGGCCCGGGCGAGAACCAGCGGGAGCGAGCGGCCCCAGCCCCCAGCTTCCCCGCCCCGCCCGGGCCCGGGTAGCCTGCTCCCTGCCCGCGGAGCCTCTGTTAGGTCCGCTTCCCGCCCGGCGCCCTGCTCGGCCGTGGCCCACAGCTCTCCGGGCCTGGAGCCCGCGCGGCCTCGGCTCTCCTCACCTCCACCCCGAGGGCCTGTCTCCGCTCCGCCAGGGCAACGCTGAAGGTCTTCAAACCAACGCCGTCTGCGCCTGCGCGGCCTCGGTCCCCCAGCCGCGCCTGCGCGCCGCGCCTCCCCGGAGCTCCTGTGCGCCGGCGTGTAGTCCCACGGTCGCGCGCTACCGGGCAAGGTGCGGAGACGAACAGCTGGGCGGAGCCAGCACCACCAACTGGCCGGCTCCGCGGCGCGCGTGCGCAGGAGGGTCCGGTGTGCACAGTGGGGTTGACTGGGGGTCCCAGAGGTCGGGGACCGCACCTGTGTCCACTTGGGGACTCATTCTCGCGAGAATGCGCGAGGTTGCTACTGTTGCCAAAAACAACCAGACAAATCCAAACCGAGAGACCTGCAAGACAACTGCCCGGTCTTCAAAAATGTCAGTTTCATGAAAGATTAAGAAAAAGGCTAGAGAACTGCTCTAGACTAAAGGAAACAGAAGATATGGCACTAAAAGCAATGTGTGATCCTAAATTACAGCCTGGATAAAAACCTAACAGGCAAACAAAACCAGCTATTGAGGAACGTTATTGGGACAATCGGGGAAATTTGAATGGAGAGTAGGTTAGTATGGCAACAATGTAAAATTTTCTGAAGTGGGGGGCGGTGGCTCACATCTGTAATCCCAGCATTTTGGGAGGCCGAGGGAGTCGGATCATTTGAAGTCAGGAGTTTGAGACCAGCCTGGCCAACATGGTGAAACCTCATCTCTACTAAAAATACAAAAATTAGACTGGGCACGGTGGCTCACGCCTGTAATACCAGCAGCACTCTGGGAGGCCGAAGCAGGTGGATCACCTGAGGTCAGGAGCTCAAGATCAGACTGGCCAACATCGTGAAACCCCATCTGTACTAAAAATACAAAAATCAGCCAGGCGTGGTGGCACGTTGCCTGTAATTCCAGCTCCTTGGGAGGCAGAGACAAGAGAATTGCTTGAACCTGGGAGGCAGAGATTGCAGTGAGCCAGGATTGTACCACTGCACTCCAGCCTGGGCTGCAGAGCAAGACTCAGTCTCAAAACAAAACAAACAAAAAGAAAAAATTAGTGGGGCTTGATGGCACATGGCTGTAATCCCAGCTACTTGGAGGCTGAAGCAGAATTGCTTGAACCCAGGGGACGGAGGTTGCATGAGCCGAGATTGCGCCACTGTACTCCAGCCTGGGTGACAGAGTGAGACTCGGTCTCAAAATAAATAAAAATTCTAAGGGTAGTGTACCTTGGTTATGCGGAAATGGCCTTGTGTTTAGGAAAGACATAAGTATTTAGAAGTGAAATATCATGTGTCTGCAACTAACCCTCAAATGGTCCAGAAAAAAGATAAAACAAATATGACAAAATGTTAACAACTGGTTAATCTAGGTGGAACATAAATGTGTGTTCATTGCACTATTCTTGAAATTTTCCACTGAATTAATTTTTTTTAAATAAAAAGAGAGAGAAAAGCCCCGTAAAGTCTGATGCTCCACAGTACCTCATACCAGGTTGCTGCTTGAATCAGAAGGCAAATATCAGATTTGCCTCCTGTGTGAAAGGTATTTCAAGTTAATAAGAGATAAGATACACGTCCCCAACAGACTCATAATGTAAAACTTGGACAAATATCTGCTCAATGAGGCCAAATATGATCAATGTCATAAGCAATGTCATAAGCATAACCTAGCAGCTGAAATACAGTGAGCTTACGAGTCCAAAGAGCTGGATTTGTGTCTCAGCTCTGCCAACTCTGTGCACAGTCTTAGGCAAACATTAACCTCTCTCTGCCTCAGTTTCCACATCTGTGAAACAGAACTAACTAATATCAACTCAGAGGATTGTAGTGGATATTAAATAATGTATCCAGGCTGGGCGCCATGGCTCACTCCTGTAATCCTAGCAGTTTAGAAGACTGAGGCTTCTTCTAAGAAGAATTGCTTGAGCCCAGGAGTTTGAGACAAGTTTGGGCAATATGTTGAAACCCTGTATCTACAAAAAAATACAAAAATTA
The DNA here is from genome assembly GCA_004027835.1 of Alouatta palliata. Taxonomy (NCBI): domain Eukaryota; kingdom Metazoa; phylum Chordata; class Mammalia; order Primates; family Atelidae; genus Alouatta; species Alouatta palliata. The sequence continues at coordinate 13,216 of PVKV010014333.1, read as the reverse complement.
ACCAGGCATGGGTGGCATGTGCCTGTAGTCCCAGCTATTTGGAAGGCTGAAGTATGAGGATCCCTTGAGCCCAGGGAGGTCAAGGCTGCTGTGAGTTGTGATTGTGCCATTGCACTCCAGCCTGGGTAACAGAGGGAGGCACTGTCTCCAAAAACAAACAAATAATGTATCCATAGGCCATAATTTAACTGGCACAGAGAAAATGTTCATCAGTTAATAACACATGAAAATAAAGGAGTTGGCTGGGCACAGTGGCTCACACCTGTAATCCCAGCACTTTGGGAGGCCAAGGCAGGTGGATCACCTGACGCCAGGAGTTCAAGACCAGCCTGGTCAACATGGTGAAACCCCATCTCTACTAAAAATACAAAAATTAGCCAGGCGTGGTGGCACACGCCTGTAATCCCAGCTACTTAGGAGGCTGGAGCAGGAGAATCGCTTAAACCCAGGAGGCAGGAATTGCAATGAGCAGAGATTGTGCCATTGCACTCCAGCCTGGGAAACAAGAGTGAAAGTCTGTCTCAAAAAAAAAAAAAAGAAAAGAAAAAAGAAAAAGAGTGGCCTTCACTCATCTCAGAACTAAAGCCAAATAATGCACTCATTCTCACATTCTCATTCCTTACCCACACTGCGATCTAAACTCTCCGGAAGTGTGGAAAGGACTTTATCAGTCTGAATCCTGATATTTATACCATGGCATTCTCCTGTGAAATCGATAGAATCAGAATTTTAGAGCTGGGAAGGGACTCTCAACACCTTCCTTTGAGGGACATTTGCTAAGTGCTTATCGTGTCCAGGGCACGATGACAGTCCTCTGCGCTGCATCCAGGAAAACACCCAGAGCGTCCCATTGCAGAGGCCCGTGGAGATGCCGTTCCGAGGGAGCAGGCTCCCAGCACAGGTCACTCACCCAGGCAAGGTTACCTGCTGGTCTGCCCCTATGGCCTTGCTCAGAGAAAAATATTGGAAAGTTTATACTGTACTGTTTAAACTATACTGTTTTACTCTCAGAGATGGAAAAAGCAGCTGAGAACAGAAGTTTTCTATAAAGATTTCGTAGCTCAATTGCCCTGACTGTAGGATATGGTAAGATTCCGAAGCCAGCTGTGTAATTTAACTCTGCTTCTTTAAAGAAAAAGGGCCGGCCAGGCACGAAGGCTCATGCCTGTAATCCCAGCACCTTAGGAGGTCGAGGCAGGAAGATCGCTTGAGGCCAGGAGTTCAAGTCCAGCCTGAAAAACATAGTGAGACGCCATCTCTGCAAAAAATAAAAAATTAGCTGAGCATGGTGGGGGCATGCCTGTGTTCCCAGCTCTCAGAAGTGTGTGGGAAGATCACTTGAGACCAGGAGGCTGAGGCTACAGTGAGCCAAGATGGTGCCACTGCACTCGAGCCTGGGTGACACAGTGAGACCCCATCTCAAAACAAAAAGAAAGACAACCCAAATAGCCAACATTTAGAGGATATTAAATAAACTCTAATACACCCATATTCTGGGTTGTGGTATAGCCATGGGTTCCGATAATATTTGACGATCTTGAAGAAAGCTCAGTGAAAAAAGAAAAAGGAGGAAACAAAAGTGTATGTACGTTGTAATCCCAATTGTGTGTGTGTGTGTGTTGTAATTTTACTTTAAGAAGTAAGGGAGCAATAAACATAAACATCAAGCTGGGTGCAGTGGTGCATACCTATATCCCAGCTACTCGGGAGGCTGGGGCAGGAGGATCACTTGCGCACAGGAGTTCCAGGTTGTCGTGCACTCCGAGCCTGCCTGTCAATGGCTACTGCACTCCAGCCCTGTCAACATAGTGAGACCTGGTCTCTAAAAACAATACCCTCAGTGTATACCTCCACTGGGGAGGCAGACAGAGGGACTGGGAAGAGGAGGCGCACATGAGCGGATGTAGGTGTTAGTAACAGCCAGTTCTGGAGCTGGCGATAGATGAATTATATTGCATATCAAACAAATAAATGTGACCAGGCGCAGTGGCTCAGGCCTGTAATCCCAGCACTTTGGGAGGCCGAGGCGGGCAGATCACATAAGGTCGGGAGTTTGAGACTAGCCTGACCAACATGGAGAAACCCCATCTCTACTAAAATTACAAAATTAGCCAGGCTTGGTGGTGCGTACCTGTAATCCCAGCTACTCAGGAGGCTGAGGCAGGAGAATCACTTGAACGTGGGAGACAGAGATTGTGGCGAACCGAGATTTCACCATTGCTCTCCAGCCTGGGCAACAAGAGCGAAACTCTGCCTCAAAACAAAAAAAACAAATAAATCGTGCATATATACATGTGTATACATGGCTGCATAGAAAAACATTGGGAAAATTTTACCAAAACTTCTAGACATCTGATTTTTATTTTATGCTTCATACTTTTCTGTATTTTCCAACATTTCTAAAATTCAGGAATATATTTATTTTATAATTGAGAAAGTGAAGCTCACTTGCATAAGGTGGGGTAGTAGCTAGATGTGTGAGAATGGGGTACTATGAGAATACAGTACTATTTCATGGGGAATTTCCACCGGAAATCGGGAAATGCTCCTGAAATCATGAGCCTGGACTTTGCGCTGGGCCATCTTAGTGAGTGTGCACCTCACTCTTTGCCACAAGGAGGAGCAAGGAGACAACGTAAAAGAACAACGTAAAAAGACAACGTTCAAGAAGCCAGACAGGGAGGGGAGGAGAGGGTGGGAGGAGGGTGTGGAAAGAGGGGCTAGGGGGGTAGGGGGAAGGGAATGGGGGATGGGAGGGAGCACCCAAGGCGACAACCTCCCCTCTCACCCAAGATCTTCATGAGGTTATGAACATAGCTATGAATTAGGATCTGAGCTGTGTCTGGGGACTTTCTGGCGAAGTCAGAATCTAATTTGTATTTTGTTTTTAGATTTTTTTTCTCTTTTTTTGAGACAGGGTGTCACTCTGTTGCCCAGGCTGGAGTGCAACAGCGCCATCTCAGTTCACTGCAGCCTCAACCTCCCAGGGTCAAGCAATCCTCCCACCTCAGCCTCCTGAGGGACCACAGGAGTGCACCACCACACCCAGCTAATTTTTCTATTTTTTGTAGAGATGGGGTCTCACTATATTGCCCAGGCTGGTCTCAAACTACTGGGGTCAAGCAATCATCTTGCCTTGTCCTCCCAAAGTGCTGGAATTAGAGTGCCTGGCCACAAATCTGATTTGAATGTCAGAAGGACAGCAAGTAATTACTAAGTTGTTTTACGGGGAAACCAATGTTGTCACCTTACCACACACAGCTCCGTTACAGCCTGATGACACAACCTACAAGTCATTTAGTCTCAGTCACTTCCTTGTGAAGCTCTCGCCTCCCATGTAATCAGAGACAGTTTGGGAAAGAAGGAGGTGACATACACCCATAGTTGTAATTGGAAAATAGCCCAGGCAGTGTTCCTTGTGATTTTATTTTGTTTCTATCAACTTAGTGATTGGAAGTAGACGTCAGTTAACGAGCTGTGTAGCAGGCATAGAGGAAAGTATGAACTGTGAAACCAGAATTCTTATGTTTAGATCCCAGGTCTGCAGCCCCCTCGCTGTGGGTCTGTGGCAGATTACTGGTCCCCGCGAGTCTCAGTGTCTTCATTTTTAACCTGGAGACACCCAGAAGGAAATTCCTGCTGGGTAAAATCTCCCAGAGGGAGACTTCAGCCACAGGCAGCTTTCTTTGGCCAAAGTCTTGGTAAGGCCTGGATGACACTTGGGATAGGAGCCTGGGACGGAGGGGCCAAGATCACACCCTCTGAGTCAGATACATCCCAATACCCAGAAAGACTGGGTTTCCTAATGCAGCAGGATTCACCACTTACATCTAAGGAAAAGAATCAGACCTAGCCGGACACTGTGGCTCATGCCTGTAATCCCAGCACTTTGGGAGGCCAAGGTGGGAGGATCGCTTGAGCCCAAGAGTTCAAGAACAGCCTGGGCAACATAGCAACATCCCATCTCTACAAAAAATTAAAAAATTGGCTGTTGTGGTGGCATGCGTCTGTAGTCCCAGCTACTCGGGGAGCTGAGCCCAGGAGTTTGAGGCTATAGTGAGCTGTGCTTGCACCACTGCACTCCAGCCCGGGTGACAAAATGAGACCCTGTCCCTAAAAATAAAAGAATTGAAGAATGAGACCTGGCCAGGCACGGTGGCTCACGCCTGTAATCCTAGCCCTTTGGGAGGCCGAGGTGGGTGGATCACCTGAGGTCAGGAGTTCGAGACCAGCCTGGCCATCATGGTGAAACCCCATCTTTAGGGAAAAAAAAAAAAGAATGAGACCCAGTTCGGTCTGCATCTTAGGGTCCAGATCAAAAGATGGCAGAACTCCTCATGTTTTGTGTGCCATGAACATGTCAGTGGCGGCGTGGCACAGGAAGGAAAGCGGGTCAGTGTGCAGGAACAGGGCAGGGTGGGTGAGGTGCTTAGAAACTAGGAAGGCACAAATAGACACAACTTGGTTTTTTTTTTTCTCTTTTGAGACGGTCTCGCTCTGTCGCCCAGGCTGGAGGGCAGTGGTGCCATCTTGGCTCACTGCAACCTCTGCCTCCCAGGTTCAAGTGACTCTTCCGTCTCAGCCTCCTGAGTAGCTGGGATTACAAGCACGCACCACCACGCCTGGCTAATTTTTTGTATTTTTAGTAGACACAAGATTTCACCACGTTGGCTAGGCAGGTATTAAACTCTTGATCTCAAAGGATCCACCCTCCTGGGACTCACAAAGTGCTGAGGTTATGGGTATGAGCCACAGCACCTGGCCAACCTGATTTTTTTTTTTAAACGAAACAATAGGCCAGGTGTGGTGGCTCATGCCTGTAATCCCAGCACTTTGGGAGGCTGAGGCGCATGGATTGTCTGAGCTCAGGAGTTCGTGACCAGCCTGGGCAACATGGTGAAACCTCATCTCTACTGAAAAAATACAAAAAATTAGCCGAGTGTGGCGGCATGTGCCTGTAGTCCCAGCTACTCAGGAGGCTGAGACAAGAGAATTGCTTGAACCCGGGAGGCAGAGGTTGCATTGAGCCAAGATCATGCCACTGCACTCCAGCCTGGGCGACAGAGCAAGACTCCATTTCAAACAAACAAAACAAACAATGGCAGAGCCTATCCTTGAGGAAGGAGGGTCCAGAGAGCCTGGTGCTATTCCCAGCCAGATGCCTGGTGTGAAGTCAGGACAACTCCAAGGGAGATTCCCTCCACCAGCACATTGCACAGCTCCAAAGGCGGCCACATGCACCGACGACGGTCCGAAGGTGCCTCCTGGAGCTGAGCAATTCCAGGGCCTTGGCAGATGTCAGCCGAAGCTCCCAGAAGACTGGTGTGTAAAAGACCCTCAAGTCCAGGAGGAACTGAGACTGCGCGTGACGTGACCTGCCCCAGGCCACACCGTCTGCAAAAGATGCTGGCACCAGCCGCCCTGGCATCCAGCCGGTGCTGTCCCTGGGTGCTCCCCTTCACTCCCCAGCCTTGTGGAGGGCTGGGCTTACCTTCTGACCTCAGGGAACCAAACGGCAACGTTTCTGTCATCTCTGTGATCACATCCTGCGGTCTGTCTGCCCCATCAACATGCCCCCTTCTCATCTTTTATTTTATAGAACATTTCCTGTGAGATTCTGCCAAAGATCTGCTTGTTTCCGTTACTTTGATTTTCTTTTAAGGAAAGCAAAATTTATGGAAATCAAACTGGTTTTGACACAGGAGCCAAAACAAATCAAACTTTCTATTCCTAAGTGAGTATAAATAATCGGTTCTGACACATGCCTTTGACGTGAACCACAGCAGCTGTCGTGCGGGAGGACACGGGTGGCAGGTCTCAAACACGAGTGTGCAACTTTTACCCAAAGAGTGGAGTCAGTGCGGAAACTGGGGCCTCTGGACATTTCTTTTTGAGAAATTTCATTTCCTCTAAGCTTAGTCAGTATCACTCAATTTTAGTATTTCCTTGGCCCAGGTGCTCACTGCAAAACAGGGAGTATCAGCCTGAGATTTTCAGTTAACCCGTAATCCTTGCCAGGGGGCGTCGGGATGGCAGCGTCTTGTCTTGGCCGGAACTTTGCAGGACGGCTTCCTTTGTTCTGTGGCTACGGGAGTGTCTTGTGGTGTTGCTTTTCCAAAGACAGCCACGGCTGCAAGTGCCACTCTGGAGGGTTTGCAGAGTGGGTTCTGTGAAGTTGCTGCCGCCGTGGCCTGCGCCGTGAAGCTTGTGGCCTGACCTGAGAGCAGAGATGACGCCCTTTAAGCAGAAACATGTTTAAGGTTTTCCTGTCCCTACTTACTTCTCCCTGCCATCCTCTCCCTACTGCCCCGTCATCTCTAATCCCCAAATAATGGAGATGCGGGCTCCTGGCAGTAAACGCTGCCACAGTGTATCTCATTTCAGTTGGCATCCTCGCGGAGGGACGCTGGGCTGATTAGTAGCGGGCGAGCAGCCTTTGGGAATCTGAAAATATACCAAAAATCATTTTCCAGAAACTACCTCACATGCCTACTTTCATCCAAGTTGCTCTGGCATTTTAGAGACTGAAATCCTAGTCTTATTGCAAAACAAGTCCTCAGATTAAGGGAGATTTTTCTTTGATGAGTTGTATGAAACACATGTCCTTTGGCAGCCTGCAGAGGTTGGTCCATGGGGGACGCTAGGCACTAAAATCGATGGAAGATGGAAAGTTCTGGCCTGGAAAATGGATGAGAGACGTTTGTTTAGAGGGTTTGTTTTGTTTTGCTTTGCTTTTTTTTTTGAGTCTTGCTCTGTTGCCCAGGCTGGAGTGCAACAGTGCAATTTTGGCTCACTGCAACCTTTCCCTCCCGGGTTCAAGCAATTCTCCTGCCTCAGCCTCCCGAGTAGCTGGGATTACAGGCATGAGCCACCACACCTGGCGAATTTTTGTATTTTAGTAGAGAGACAGGGTTTTGCCATGTTGGTCAGGCTGGTCTCAAACTCCTGACCTCAAGTGATCTGCCCCCTCGGCCTCCCAAAGTGCTGGGATTATAGGCGTGAGCCACCGTGCCTGGCCCGAGTTCATGGTCTGGTTGCAGAGACAAAGACGTAGGTGATGGCAGCGGGGTTTTGGAAGCGTTGTGGCCGGCTGGCGGCTAGGGTATGCAGAGCAGGGCTGATGGGGCAGGAGAGGGGAGGCCCACCCGGTGATGGAGTCAGGCCCGGCCCCAAAGCCCACACTCTCTCAGTGCTGAGACAGAGACAGAAATGGACAGACACAGACAGACAGAGGGTCGCTTTTCAGTGTTGTTCACCCCTGTTGGTGACCCTCTGGCGCCTGCACCTGCTGCTGTCCTCTGTCTCTCAAAGGCAAAACCGTGAGCCTTGTTGGTGGAAGACACACTACTCATATCTCCACAGTAGATACCCCGCAAATGGTTGACTGTGCGGACAGCTTTTCTCAAGGCACACTCTTATCCTACTCCCCCAACCTGATTTTCATCCTGAATTCTCTGTCTCTAGGCCCACCTCTACCCACCCAGTGCACCAAATCGGAGAGGGCAGGATCATCCCAGCTCCTCCCCACTCCCACGTCCACTGATGCAGCTTTAACTTCAGACTCCCATCCTTTGCTTGGTTCCCATTGTCACTGTGGCGCTGCCTTAGATTGGACCTCTTCATTGTCATCTGGGCAATGACAACTGAGTCCTAAGTGGCCCCAGCCTCCCCTCTCTCTCACTGCAACCCAAGCACCACATTGTCACCAGCATTGTGCCCTGGAAGCAAATTAGATCACACCAGCGTCTTCCTTCCTTTCTCTTTTTCTTTCTTTCCCTCCCTCCCTCACTCCCTCCCTTCCTTCCTTTCTTCCTTCCTTTTTTTGGTGAGAGGACAGGGTCTCGCCCTGTCACCTAGGCTTGAATGTCGTGGTATGATCATGTAGCCTTGACCTCTTAGTCTCAAGCAATCTTCTTACCTCAGCCTCCTGAATAGCTAGGACTACAGACATGTGCCACCACATCAGGGTCATTTTTATATATTTTTTTTTTGTAGAGATGGGGTCTTGTTATGTTGCCCAGGCTGGTCTTGAACTCCTTCCTTCAAGTGATCCTCCCACCTCAGCCTCCCAAGTAGCAGGGACTACAGGCTGGTGCTGGTGTGCCCAGCTGATGTTTTTTCTTTTTTGTGGAGACAGGGTCTCGCTATGTTGCTCGGGCTGCACCCAGCGGACCATGCCATTCTCAGTCTGAAATAGCTCCAGTGACTTCACATTGTGTAGAGAACAGAATCTGACTTTCTTAGCGTGGCAGAGCAGGGTCCGCATCTTGCTTCATCTCGTCCTCGCACACGCTCCACCCTCTGAGCCCGGGCGAGAACATCGCCGACTTCCCAACCTAGGAAGGTCTTATGCAACCCACTAAAAGCACAAATATTACCTCCTCTGTAAACATACTCCTTTATTTCTCTAGACAGTCTAAATCATGCCTTCCTCTGTATTTATATCTTCATAAGTCCTCTGGCCTTATGTTTATACCTTTATATTAGTGCTTGTCTCAATATATTGAAATCATCCATACATACGTGTCTTCTGTCTGGATATCTCTCTCTCTGTCACCCCAGGCTCTGTCATCCGTACATACATGTTTTCTGTCTGTTTTAGATAGATATAGATATAGGATAGAGAGAGGCTGGAGTGCAGTGGTGCAATTATAGCTCACTGCAGCCTCAGTCTCCTGGGCTTAAATGATCCTCCCACCGCAGCTTCCTGAGTTACTAAAACTACAGGTGCATACTACCATGCCTGGTTAATTTTTTTTTTTTTTTTTAATTTTTGTGGAGCCAGGATCTTGATATGTTTCCCAGGCTGGTCTGGAACTCCTGAGCTCAAGAGATCTTGCCACCTTGGCCTCCCAAAGTGCTGGGATTACAGGTGCGAGCCACTGTGCCCGGCCGTCGGAGTTTTATATTTTATTGCCAACATCTAATCTAAGGCTCTGCTCCATGCTGAGTGCTCATTAGCTGTTCGTGGCGTGTTACAGGAGTTCCCGTCAGTCCTTTCGTCTGTGTATATTGCCAGGGGCCTTTGGTAACCTGAAATGCCCTTACAGTGAGGCAGCAGGAAGCAGAGAAACCCGGCAGAGACAGAACCCTGGGGCTCTCTCCTTTATCTTTGGTCATAATTGTCCAACTTCAAAATAAATTCTGTAATACCACTAGTCACCAGGGTTATTGTTCTATCAAAGGGTGTTTGATGTTGTCAGTTTAAGGGATTAAAATAAGTAACTTCCACACAAGAGGTAGACAAGCAATACCAACCTCAGGACGAGAGCCAGATACTGGGAAGGCTCAAATCACCTGCATCACCTTTGGAACGGTACTGCATTATTCAAAACTGAGAATGTTCTCGTGCACAGAATGCTGAGATTTGTGTCAATGAACTGATGTCAGGCTGTTCTGCAGGAAAATGTAGTAAATATTATCATTTACGGCATAGAAAAAAATATGTTTTCAGATGACTCTCGGCTAACAGCAATGAAACAATGAGAGAAAAAATGATTTTTTGACCCAGATCTAGATTGTTCTACCCTTAAAAGTATTTAAGACGGTGATCAGCACATGTCTAAATTACCTGACTTCTCTAATAGTCAAATGGAAAAAAAATCAGACGGGAAAGGGATAAAGCCGAAGTTTTAAAAAATTCATGTTAGGAAAATCAGAAATACATGAAATTCCATCTGAAATGAACCAGAGACTTGGATCTTCGTTCTGCTTAAGTGAGTTTTACATAATGCAACACAAATTAAATATGTTGCTGATCAAATGGACCCAAAGCTTCCTACTGAATTGTATAAAATGAGCTATCATTGTCCCCACCATTGATAAATAGGATTTTCATAAATCACACTATTTTCCTAATAACCCTAACTTCAAACAGTTCAATTTTCATTAAAAGGAAAGTAATTTCCCAAATGGCATTTAGTCAGAACAGGTGCTGTTCCACTGACAACTTTTAAACCGTTGGAATTAGCTTTGACATCTGGATGCCAGAGCTAATCAGGGGGCGTTTTCTCTTTTTCTATCTGTACTCACCATCTAAAGCCCAGTTTACAGCTTCTGAGTGTATTTTGTACCTCATTAAATGTTTTTTGCATCCTCTATAGCGTATTGGCCAGTATGATTCATCCTTTCTTTGAGTACAATTAGCTGTGAAAACAGATCTTAGGACAGACTCCCTCCTCCGCCCCAAAGGATTACTGAAGGTAGGAAATGCAGGTGATTATCAGAGCTTGCCTTTGATACAGACATCCTGCTCTGCCTTGGCCCTTTGAACTAACTTTGATATGCAATAATTAAGAGGGATTCAACCCCTGGAGGAGAAGCCGCATGGCCCTGCCTCTTCTCTCCTTCTAGTGAGTCCTTGTTTTGAACTATTGATCAAACAGATTTGAAGGGATTTGTTGAAGCCTGTGTGGGGTAGGAGGAAGGAACAGAGTGGGGAGGAGGCACATCTGGTTATAAATAGTTTCAGGAGGAACCTGCTGGTCAGACCTGGCTCAGCTGATTTCAAGCACCTTACTCAGACTAAGGTTTGCTTCTCTTTCAGAAAAGGCAGTGACAGACTGACGACGTGCTTTGCTGCCAGCTTGGTGGAAGATCTGCTGTGGGTGGAGAGCAGCCTCGCTTCGGGGACGCACAGTGCTGGGACCCTCTGGGAGGCTGGGGATTGAAGGATGGTGGCAGCCGTCCTGCTGGGGCTGAGCTGGCTCTGCTCTCCCCTGGGAGCTCTGGTCCTGGACTTCAACAACATCAAGAGCTCTGCCGATGTGCACGGGGCCCGGAAGGTAAGGCTGCTAGGGAAGGGCCCAAGGTACCGGGCTGCTGACAGCTGGGTGTTCTGTTTAGGCTTTAGTAAGTCATTGTGATTCATGTATGAAATGTCTTACTCAGCAGGTAAATTGAATTGGTTTCGGATTTGGAGGGCACCCTGGTAAGATCCAGTGGCCTTAGCATGAATGTATGAAATAAACACAGTGGCTTTCCGCATCATTCGTTTGTAACTTGGAATAAACGAACACTTCGGAAGCTCTGCTGTGTGCCACCTCTTTTACATGTAATACCTCATTTACTCTTCCTCACAATTTGAGACAGGTGAAACACCCCCTAATTCCAGGTGAGGAAATAAGACTCAGAGATGCTGAGGAGCTTACCCAAACTCACATGGCCAGCAAACATGAGAGCAAGGATTTAAACAGAGGGCCATGATGCATTGCCTTGTCACCATCTAACTTCACAGAGAGAGTTGTTTTAGGGCTCGCCTTATATATGTGTATGTTATATATCTTATATATTACTATATATATCATATATACTATACCTACATTACATGTCTACGTAAAAGCATCAACTGTGGATGGGAACAATTGATCTGCAGTATCTCTTTCTCTGTGTAAATGAGGAGGCATCATTGAAAATCAAAGGACAGTTCACTTAGGGAAGTCTCTTTAAGTTAAATATGATTCACTAGAGTAAAAAATCAAATAGGAATGCCACAAACATCAATAATATATTTAATTAAACTGCAGCCAGCTTCTAGAGTTAAGATCTATTGAAAATCTTATAATCACCTGTTAAGACACACATAGGAAAACATTTTCTCCCATTTTCACAAAGAGCACAGGAAAACGAAATTCTGAGTTAAGACAATTTTTCTTTTTCTTTCTTTTTTTTTTAAGATGGGGTTCCACCATGATGACCAGGCTGGTCTTGAACTCCTGACCTCAGGTGATCCACCCACCTCGGCCTCCCAAAGTGCTAGGATTACAGGCGTGAGCTACCGCGCCCAGCCAAGACAATTTTTCAAACTCAAATAGCCTTTGCAGCACCCAGGTCTCTCCCCAGGTGATCTGAGCTTCCCCTTGTGGGAGAAAACCATTTCCACCAAAAAATAAGATACTGCCCGGGGTTTGTCACAGTGCCACTGTCCTTTGGCTCCCTCCACCTCCTTCCTTGAATAAAAAGTCATCTTCCATTGTGTTGGGTTTTCTAGCCTTGTGACAGCAGCTTCCCTCCACAGGGCTCACAGTGCCTGTCTGACATGGACTGTAATACCAGAAAGTTCTGCCTCCAGCCCCGAGATGAGATGCCGTTCTGTGCCACATGTCGTGGGTTGCGGAGGAGGTGCCAGCGAGATGCCATGTGCTGCCCCGGGACATTCTGCATGAATGGTGAGTGACCGTAACGCCAACAGTGGTTTTTAAACTGAAGGCAGTGTCTAAGCCCCATGGACGAGAATATTCCAGGGTAGGCACTCTCTAATGGCGCTTCCTAGACTCATGCTTGAAGTAAATTTATGCAGCTGCCTTTCTTTTTCCTTTTTTTTTTTTTTTTTTTTTTGAGATGGAGTCTTGCTCTTGTCGCCCAGACTGGAGTGCAATGGCACAATCTCAGCTCACTGCAACCTCTGCCTCCTGGGTTCAAGACATTCTCCTGCCTCAGCCTCTGGCATAACTGGGATTACAGGTGTGCACCACCATGCCCAGCTACTTTTTGTATTTTTAGTAGAGACGGGTTTTTGCCATGTTGGTCAGGCTAGTTTCGAACTCCTGGCCTCAGGTGCTCTACCCACCTCAGCCTTACAGAGTGCCGAGATTATAGGTGTGAGCCACCGGGCTTGGCCTGCCTTTTCTTAATGAAACAGAATAATTTATTTCCTGGCAACGGCTCTTGCCAATGACTTGGAGATAATGATTTTGAAGGAAAGATTCAAGTTGGAATCATTCAAATACTTCCATTTCCACTTGGATTCTATTAGCTACTTTTATGGGAATCCGATTTCCATTTAGCTACCCTCTCTGCCATATGTGAGCATGTAAATATTTAGTTCATGTCCCAGAAATCTAGAAAGTTATATATAAACTGAAGGCCGAGGTGCTGCCGAACTGAGTAACAGTAGGCTAATTAGCGTGGCTGTGGTTCTCCTTCTCGAAGTTTTTTTTTTTTTTTTTTTTTTTTTTAAAGACGGAGTTTTGCTCGTTACCCAGGCTGGAGTGCAATGGCACGATCTCGGCTCACCGTAACCTCCGCCTCCTGGGTTCAAGCAATTCTCCTGCCTCAGCCTCCCGAGTAGCTGGGACTACAGGCACGTGCCACCATGCCCAGCTAATTTTTGTATTTTTTAGTAGAGACGGGGTTTCACCATGTTGACCAGGATGGTCTCGATCTCTTGACCTCGTGATCCACCCGCCTCGGCCTCCCAAAGTGCTGGGATTACAGG
>PVKV010014332.1:46864-58000 GCA_004027835.1 Alouatta palliata | reverse complement strand
GTGGGATTGGATCATGGGGCTGAGCTGGTGGGATGGGGCCATCAAGGGCTGAGTTGGTGGGATGGGGCCATCATGGGGATTTGGGGGGATGGGGCGACTGGTGTTGGGTTGGGTGGGATGGGCAGCTTGGTTTAGCTAGGGTGGTCCTGGTGGTTGATGTTTCTGCCCCAGTTCAGCCAGGCTGGGTTGGTCTGAGAGGCTTGTTTCTGGTGTAGGGTTTGTGAGTGTCAGGAAGAGTTGGGCAATACCTGTGGCTTTCCCCAAAGGGGTCTTGGGCCATCTGAATGTGCCACAGAACAGAGGCATGACTTGTGTCTCAGCAGCTGGAAGGTGATGGACCAAGGGGCCCTCTCCTGGCCCCAGGGGCCTCAGGCACTGTCCAAACCTCTGCATTCACCTCCACCCCAGACGTGGCCAGTGACCACCCTCTAGCCTCACACCGGGCCAGCCATTCTAAAGGGGCCCTGACTTCCATACCCAGAAGGATCCCAGGCCATCTAGCCTCCAAGCCTCCTCAGTCCACCCCAACAAGTCCTTGCAGCAGAGCCAGAGCAAGCCGGAAGCACCACCACATCCCTGTCCCAGTCCCACTCCAGCCCCCAGGCTAGGGCCACGCTGAGCCCGTCATGACCTCATCACGGGGGTGCAAAGGGAGAGGAGAGCCGGAGCTCTATGGAGCCTGGGCGTGAGCGCTCCCTCCTCTCCCGGAAGAACTTGTTCTGCTGTGGCCTGATCTGGTCCCACTAGAGGAAAAGACCTTATCGCTCTCCCGCGGCCCTCGCCTACCTTCCACCCACAGCCAAGAGGCCTGTTCCCCAGGGTGGGCCCGTGGTGGCGGTCAACCCTTGCCCATTCTCGGGATGCCAGCTCCTCTGTGGTACCCTGCCCCTCCCAGGCAACTGGACGAACGGGTCTGGGGCTGTGACACCCCCTCTCTTTGGAGCAGTGACTCAGAAGGGCAGGGAGTGGTGGGAGGGGACAGGTGGCCCCTCTGTCCTGTGAACAATGCCCTGATTCTTCCAGCCTGCATGGGGTTGCTGAGGTGGGGGCAGGGCAGAGCAGAGAGGGTGGGACTTGCCCTGCGCTGCCCAGAGGCAGACACTGAGGCCTCCGCTTCCGGTCTTGGAGGGACCCCACGCCTCGCCAGGGGTGCTGCGGACCCAGAGCCCACGTTCCTTGAGTTACCCAGCATGATGCCCTGCACGTCCCCGTGTCATGCTGGCAGGAAGCACGGCTCTGTGGCAGACAGAGATCCCCCAGGTGTGTGGCTTCACCTGGGCTTCTCACCTGTCTGAGCATCAGTCTCCAATCTGTAAAATGGGATGGTAACATGCAGGGCGGGAGCGTGGTGGCAGGTGCTCCCGTGGACCTGCCCCTCTCCGTTGGCTCTGGACTGCTTGGCAGCTACATAAGAAAGCCCAGGGGTCTTTCCCCTCGGGCCACGGAGGGCACACAGGCCATGGGAGAAGCATGGTGACCAGGCTGCAGAGCTCATGAAAGGCAGAGAGGACGTCTTCCAAAAGGAGGCTAGCCAGAGGGTGTGGAGCCTGCTGGGGGAGGCAGGGCCCCGGGGGCAGGATGCCCCTGGAAGCAGGAAGGAGCAGGGAGGCCAGCACGCCATCCTGCTGGCTCAGCCAGACCGAGGGTGCACAGGTGAAGGTGGAGCTGCAGCCCTGGAGGCTAGACAGGGAGGTCGAGGGAGGCTGGGAGAGCCTCGAATGCCATGGTGAGGGCATCTGAGTCTGTTCGCAGGCCATCGGGTGGGTGCTGCTGAGAGTGTTGGCAAGCAGGCTCCTCTCTCTGGGTCCCACCTGGGACACGCTATTGCTCCTTACTCGCTCACCCCTCTGAGTTTGCAGGGACTGCGCCCCTCTCTGAGCAACCCCTAACACAGGAGAGCGCAAGCTGGGCAGAAGGAAAGGGGGTCCTCAGGGCCCGTGACTCCCCCTCCTCGTGCATGTAGGCTTGGTCCTCTTGGGTGGACCAGTGCCAGGCGGGAGGCAGCCCTACCCGTGGCTCTGCACCGTGCTCCCCAAGTCTCCACGGAAACTGCCCAGCAGGGTCCTGTCTGCAAGAGTGCAGGCCCTCCTTGCCTGCCCGGGGACGGAGCTGCCGCAGCAGGAAGGGAAGGCCCCTGCTTCCTTGGTCCATCAGCTGCTCCGTTTGCCAAGGGTTTGTGCCGTGCGTCCTGTGGCCAGACACATGACGTGGGTGCTGTGATGAGCGGAATGGACAGAAATCCCTGACCTCCAGGAGCAGATGGTCAGGGATGGGGGACATGGGGGACATGGGCAACATAGTAACAAACACGGGAATAATGACTGGAAGAGTAGTCAAGGGGAAGGGCGGGGCCGCTGCTGGGGACGCCTGGGGTGAGGAAAGGCCTCCGGAGAAGGGGCGACCAGGTAAGGAAGCAGAGGCAGGGAGGAAGCCAGCTCCTGCCCCAAGTGGTGCAGGTACCAGAGCGCACAGAGGAGGGAGCTGGACCCTGTGGGTTGCGTCCTGAGTGTCCCAGGGGGCATCTGCAAGGCTGAGAGCAGGAGGGTGAGGACCACCTCAGCAGGCCATCAGGGCCACTGGCGCTTGTTGAGAGAGGAGTGTGATGGGGCTCGGGAGAAGCAGAAGAGAAAGACAGGGTGGCTGTATGGGAGTGCTGGCTGACAAGGTAGCGTGGGGTGGCAGATTTTGTTGGTGGGCTGGATGGGTGGAGGTGGTGGTGGTGACAGGGGATACCTCCTAGAAGGAGAGGCTGAGGAAGAGCCTGTCTGAAGGGGGTGGTCAGAATCACCGAGGGTGACTTGCCGCTAGCCCCCCACCGCGTGGCCAACAGGCAGCTGGACGCAGCTCTGGGGATCAGAGGAGCGCCCTGATTGAGATGCGCATGGAACCCCTCAGCCCAAGAGGATTTCCAGCCTGGAGGTGGCAGGAAATCACAGGGGGTCAGGGTCGACATTACAGAGCCCTGAGACAGATTAGCCAGTAGGCAAAGGAGGATATGTGCGGGGTCCTGGGCTGAGCATGGGACTCGTCCACACTCTGATCCCCAGACACCGCCATGAGCAGCACTCAGGAGCTTGCAGAGGCAGCTCCGAGTGGTTCAGGTTTGAAGGATGTGGAGAGGAGGTACCAGGAGCTGGTGTCTGAGGCTAACTCTCTCGGGGCGTGTGGCTGGGCAGGGGCAGGGGATCGGCGTGATGGCCAAGATGTCCTAGCATGTGCTTGAAGCTGCTGGGAGGATCTGGCACCGGGGAGCAATCCCTGCAGGTGAAAGGGTGGCAGCTGTGACACTGGGAAAGTGGGCCACAGAGTCAGCGAGGGGAGGCAGAGGCCAGGCCACTGAGCGTGTCTGCAGCATCGCTGGGCGCTAACCCCGGGCCCTGGCCTGCAAGAGAGACCCCGGGACAGTGGAAAGTTCACCCCTCCCTGAGTGTCCTGCACCAGTGACTGCTGAGGCCCAGGTCCAGCTGACCTCTGAGCACATGACGAAAGGCCCTTCCTGTGGCCTGCAGGCTAGCCAGCGACTTCCTTCCCCTTCCAGAGGTGGCTCCTGGTCCCTGCGCTGGGGTTGTCATGTGAGGCTGGCCTTAGCTTCCAGGCCCTGAGGCCCGGGCACCGTGCCCATCCCCAGCTCTGCGGCCCCTCACCTTGGTCCAGGCAGCCCCTCTTCTCAGCCACAGAGCCTGTGCCCCTCAGCACAGCCTATACCCCTCAGCAGATGGCGGCTCTTCCACACCCTTTGGCAGAGGTCCCGCCCATCTGTACGGCTGCCTGGCCTCTGTGTTCAGGTTCTGCCACACGGGCAGTGCCCTTCTGCCTCCTGGGCCTGGCCGAGCCCGTCCTTCCACTGCTGAGACCACAATAAGGGGCGTCCACCCTCAACCAGGACAGACCTCTCATCCTAGAGTGCAGACAGCATGGAGGAGCCCCATCACAACTGTTTCACCGCTGGGAGCTGTCACCTCCCAGGGGCTGTGAGCTGCCCAGGTCCCGAGGGGGTGGGACTGTGGCTGGGGACTCAGGCTGAGGGCCTGGGAGGCCAGGGCATGAAAGCTGGGAGGGTGAGATTACAGAGCCCAGAGGGTCCACCTGGAGGCCAAGGCAAGGTCCCAGTGCAGTCTCAGCAGCAAGGAAGAAGACACTGGGAAGGTAGTGGTCCCGAAGGGTCACCTGCAGGTGTCTGAGGCTGACTCTCTCAGGGTATGTGGCTGGGAGGGGCTGGGTGGTGGCCCCCATCCCCTCCCCTGTGCAGTCGGCTTCATGTCCCCAAGCCCTTTCTTTTCTTTTCTTTTCTTTCTTTTTTTTTTTTTTGAGGCAGTCTTGCTCTTTCGCCAGGATGGGGTGGCAGGATCTCGACTCTGCAACCTCCGTCTCCCAGATTCAAGCAATTCCCTTGCCTCAGCCTCCTGAGTGGCTGGGACTACGGGCGCGTGCCACCATGCCCAGCTAACATTTCTTATTTTAGCAGAGACGGAGTTTCACCATGGCCGGGATGGTCTCCATCTCTTGACCTCATGATCCGCCTGCCTCAGCTTCCCAAAGTGCTGGGATTACAGGCGTGAGCCACCTCGCCAGGCTGCCCCCAAGCCCTTTCTTACCCTACCTCGTCTCATCACCCCAGGCCCCAAGGGGCAGGCAGGGCCTTGATCCTTTGCCCCAGATGAGGAAACCGGCACCCACAGAGGAGGTTGCTCAAGGAAACTGTAGCACTTCCCGATCTGGCTTTTTTTTTGCTGCCTTTCCAGTTTTGCAAAAGTCACATCTCTGTGGGGGTGACAGGCAGTGTCCCCGCTGCTCCCCCACAGTTGTGCCCCAAACAGAGCCCCAGTGGACAGAGGGCTCCATACTCCCCCATGGGCAGGATGCCCTTTAGCTAGTAGCCTCCTCCCCACGGTGGCTCACACTTGAGCTGGGGAGGCCCGTCCTGAGCTTCCATGTCCTCAGCTGGGGAAAAACCAGCACCCCAGGGGTGCCAGCCACACAGCACTACCTGCCCCGAAAGAGAAGGCACTTGCCACAACGCCCAGCGAAGCAGAGATCCCTCTGGACCTGCAGCGAGTGGAGCCAGGCCCTCGCCTCACCAGGGAACAGGGCAGGAGCCCCCATTTGCCCCATCCTCCTGTCTCTAGACCCCTCAATTGTACCCAGCCTCTGCTCACGGCCCCTCCACATCTTTCCCTTTCTCCACCCAATCCTTTGTTCTTTTGCTGGGCTGAAAAGGGTCCTCGAAGATGTTCACGTTCTAACCCCCAGGACCTGCATGACAAAGGGGCCTCCAGATGTAGCTCAGTCAAGGCACATGGGATGGGAGATCGTTCTGGAATATCCAGACAGGCTCAGGGCAATCACAAGTGTCAGGATAGGAGGCGGGGAGGGTCAGAGCCACAGGAGACCAGAAGATGCCACTGCTGGATTTGAAGGCAGAGGAGGGGCCCGTGAGCCGGGGACTGCTGGCGGCCTCCGGGAATGGGAGACACGGTGAGAGACGGATGTATTGTTAGGGGCTCCAGAAGGGAACTGCCCTGCAGATAGCTTGATATTACCTCCGTGAAAACCTCGTGGGACTTACAAACTCTCAAACTACAAGATCATAGGTTTGCGTGGTTCTAAGCCACTGTTTGTGGTAATCTGCCACAGCAGTTAATTCGTCAGAGACTCACACAGCCCTTGTGTCTGGTGACCAACTGACCTTTGTCAAACTACGAGTCCCACAGTCCCATCCCCTCTCATCCCCAGGTGGGCCGGACGGCAGTCACTGCCCTTGTTTTGCTCTTTGTTCTTCTCCTGCCTTAAGCCCCGACTCGCTGTCCTCCCCAAGTCTCTACCCCAACCTGTGGCGGAATGTCTCATGGAGAGCTCTGGGGATGCGGGATCTGCTCCACCTTTGAGAGAGGTGGAAACTGGGTCCCACTTCACAGGCAGGAAGACCGAGGCAGGGCAGGCCCAGCAGCCATGAGGTCACAGAGTCAGGATTTTCACCCTGGAGCCTGGTGCCCAAGCCTGAGACCCCTCACCCCAAGTGATACGGTGGGCAGGCATCTCCCCTCCCAATGTTGGTCAGGCTGGTCTCGAACTCCTGACCTCAGGTGATTCACCCGCCTTGGCCTCCCAAAGTGCTGGGATTATAGGCATCAGCCATCATGCTGGGCCACCTCTGCTTGGCCACTAAGCAGAGCCCCCAAGTGGCGATGCAGGAGTCCCTGGCCTGGGGCCCAGCCCCACCTGCCCTCCATGGCACAGGAGGGAACTGAGATGCCCAGCAGGGTTCTCCACGGAGGTTCCACCACCGCTGTCTGGGGGGAGGAAATGACAGTGACTTTCTCTCCCTTCCCATCAGCTGGTCAGAGCAGAGCTGGGGCTGGTGGCTCTGGGGGTTCCCACGCTCAGGCTGCCGGGCACATCCCAGTCTGAGGTGGGCAGCACAGCCAGAAGCAGACTCGGCAGCCTCGTCCTTGGGCCCAGAGACACAGGCAGCATCCACCAGGCCTGAGGGTGGCCCTGCATCCCATGCTGCAGGCTCTTGCGGGCCCCGCCCACGCTCCACCCCAATGAACCCCAATTCTCCCAGCTGACCCCGGCCCTCTCCCCTCCTCAGGGCCTGTCTCCTCCCCACCCACATCTGCCACAGCACAGTCAGCCGCCCAGGCTCAGCGGGGTCCTCCTGGTCCCCAGCTCTAATGGGCCTGCCGTAGAGTTATACATGGACTTAGCGATGGGCTCAGCTAGCTCTGGGAAGTTCGTTCAGAAAAGCAGCTGAACAGGGGAGTTCCCTTAGAGCAGCCCAAACAGAGACCACAGACTGCGTGGGTTAAACCACAGACGGCCATTGCTTCACATTCTGGAGGCTGGAGTCCGAGATCAAGGTGTGGGCGGGGCTAGCTCCTCCTGAGGCCTCCTTCTCCCTGTGTCCTTACAGGGCTACCCCTCTGTGTGTGTCCTCGTCCTCATTTCCACTTTCCACAGGGACACCAGGCCTGGAGGATGAGGGCCCACCCTGAATACTCATTTTAACTGATTCATTTCTGTGAAGGCCCATCCTCAAATATAAAATTCATGTGTTGGGTCCCGATCCCCAAGACCTCAAATTGCCTTTTGAGGTCTTGGGGATCGGGGATCCAACACATGAATTTTGGGGAACACAAGTGAACCCCTAACAGGGCCCCAGTACCTCTGCCTGGGTTTCATGCCTGCATCCCGAGCCGCCCAGGCCTGGCAGCGGATTCTCCCTGCACTCACCTGACCTCCACAGGTGGACCAGCAGCCCTAAGTGCTCTTTCCGTCTCAGTGACTCAACTCCCTCCCCACCCACAACACCGCCCTTCCCAGATCCCTTCTCCTAGCAGGTGCCCACCTGGGCCCGCCATTCCTCTCCTCTGCAGGCCTGAGGCCCTTATGGTTTGCTCGCCATGGTGCAGTTAGCAGAGGGTCTTGTTGAAAGGCTCATCAGATCCCATTCCTCTACCTCTGGACTCTGGTACCCAAGGTCCCTTGTGGTCTTGGTTCCCGGCTAGCTTGATGGCCTCAGCTCACCCCAGAACTCTCCTCCGTGTGGCCTCTGCCCTGCGAGGGCTGACCCTCTGCCTGGCTCACTGTCTGTGGATGCCTCCTCCCAGTCCACTGACTGCAACTGACCCACAGATCCAGCACAGATGCTGCTCCCAGGGGTCTACCCCCAGCCCAAATCCACATCTGGCACATTTCTTTTGAACCGTCTGATCCCATTTTTACTATTGCTAGCTTATGTTCCAGTGGCTAAAACTGTTTTTCACCTTTTTTTAAATTTGGAGACTCACTATCGCCGGGGGTGGGGTGCAGTGGTGCGGTCAGAGTTCGCTGCAGCCTTGACCTCCTTGGCTCCAGTGATCCTCCCACCTCAGCCTCCTGAGTAGCTGGGATCACAGACATGCACCACCAGGCACGCTCAGCTAGTTTTTCATTTTTTGTACAGACAGAGTCTGACAAAGTTGTCCAGGTTGATCTCAAACTCCTGGTCTCGAGCAATCCTCCTGCCTCGGCCTCCCAAAGTGCTAGGATTATAGCGGTAAGCCACAGCACCCAGCCTTTTGATCATTTTATCTGAAGTATAATGGACCACTTAGACCCTGGTGGTTCTGTTGGATTATAATGGGGTCGAAAAGTTTTTACCGCCTAGTGACGTCGGAGCCCTCATAAGGCCGTAGCACAATGAGCTGCCTTCTCTGTGTTTAGATGCACAAATACTTGTCATTGTATTACGGTTGCCTGCAGTATTCAGCATGGTGCCCAGCTGAGCAGTCCTGGCACCTGGGAGCAGTAGCCTCTACCATGCAGCCTGAGTGTGTGGCAGGCCACACCATCTGTGTTTGTGTAAGTGCCCTCTGTAATGTTCACACAACCATGAAATCTGAGGACATGTCTCTAAGAACACATCTCCCTGTGATTACGTGGCGAATGATTGGATAATTGATGCACAATAAACCACACCAGCCTAAGGGTACGATCTGACCAGGTTTGAGACCTGTGCACACCAATGAACCATCTCCATAGTTGAGACAAGAAATATCCCTCCACAGCCTCCGCTGTGACACACTGGCCATCCCTCCCTGTTCCCCGCTTCTCCCCACCTTCACCCCTGCCGGTTCCTAGACAACTGCTGTTCTGCTTTTTGTAAGACGAGTTTCCATTTCTAGAACGTTCTATCGATGAAGTCAGACGGCATGTGCTTGTTTTTATCTGGTTTGTTTCACTCGGCATAATTATTTTGAGACGTATCCATGTCACGCATGTATCAATGTGTTCGCTTTCTCCCAGCTGCTGTCACAAATGGTCACACACTGAGTGGCTTAAAACCACACAATCTATCACCTTACAATTCTGGAGGCCAGAATTCTGAAATGGGTCTCACCCGGCCAAAATCAAGGTGTCAACAGAAATGACTGTGCTCTCTCTGGAGGCTCCAGTGGAAAAGCCACACATACCCCCTCCAGCTCCCAGGGCTGCCTGCATTCCTTGACTGGCAGCCCATCTCCATCTTCAAAGCCAGCACTGGCTGGTCCAGTCCTTCCCACATCCCAGCACTCTGACCTCCTCTTCTGCCTCTTTCTTCCATTTTTAAGCACCGTGTGACCACTTTGGTTACTCAGATAATCCAGGATAATCTCCCTATTTGAGGTCAGCTGCTTAGCAACCTTAATTCCATCTGCAACCTTAATTCCCCTTCCGCACAAACCTACTGGAGTCCCAGGTTCCAGGGACCAGGGCATGAACATCTTCTGGGGGGCCGTTGTTCTGCCTCTCACAGTCAATACTGCCTTCACGTTCATTGCAGAATCATTTCCCATCACAGGCACAATCTGTTTCTCCACCTAACTGTTTATGCTATTTGGGGAGGATTCCAGCTTTTGGGGAGTACAAGTGAAACTGCTAGGAACAGTCACATCCAAATCTGTGGTGACAGGGGCTTTTGCTTCTCTTGTATAAATAAGAGTGGAATTTCTGAGTTGCATGGAAGATATGTGGACTGTTTTGTTTTTGTTTTTGTTTTGAGACGGAGTCTCTCTTTATCACCCAGGCTGGAGTGCAATGGTATGATCTCGGCTCACTGCAACCTCCGCCTCCCAGGTTTAAGTGATTCTCTTGCCTCAGCCTCCCAAGTAGCTGGGATTACCGGCATGCAGCACCACGCCCAGCTAATTTTGTATTTTTAGTAGAGACGGGGTTTCTCCATGTTGGTCAGGCTGGTTTTGAACTTCTGACCTCAGGTGATCCACCCACCTCTGCCTCCCAAAGTGCTGGGATTACAGGCGTGAGCCACCACGCCCAGCTTATTCCATTTTTTCTCCATTTGTTTGTCTTATTACTGAGTTAAAAAGTTCTTTATATATTAGTAATGCCAGCTCTTTGTTAAATACAATATTTTGCAAACATTTTCTCCTGGTCTGTGGCTTCTCATTTCATTCTTTTGACAGTATTTTTCTTTTTCTTTTTCTTCTTTTTAAAAATTTCTTTATTATTACTGGCATGAGAACAGACAGTATTTTCAAAGAACAGAAGTTTTAAAGAATTTTTATTTGAAATCCAATGTATTTTTTTTTTTTTTTTTTTTTTGAGACGCAGTTTCACTCTTGTCACCCTGGCTTGGAGTGCAGTGGTGCAATCTTGGCTCACTGCAACCTCCACCTCCCGGGTTCAAGCAATTCTCCTACCTCAGCCTCCTGAGTAGCTGGAATTACAGGTATGTGCCACCATTTTCAGCCAATTTTCTTTTTTCTTTTTTTTTTTTTTTGAGATGGAGTCTCTCACTCTGCTGGCCATGCTGGAGTGCAGTGGCGCCATCTCAGCCCACTGCAACCTCTGCCTGTCGGGTTCAAGTAATTCTCCTGCCTCAGTCTCCCCAGTAGCTGGCATTACAGGCATGTGCTACCACATCCAGCTAATTTTTGTATTTTTAGTGGACATAGGGTTTCACCATGTTGGCCAGGCTGGTCTTGAACTCCTGACCTTACATGATCCACCCACCTCGGCCTCCCAAAGTGCTGGGATTACAGGTGTGAACCACCATGCCTGGTACTAATTTCCTATTTTTAGTAGAGATGGAGTTTCACCATGTTGGCCAGGCTGATCTCAAATTCCTGACCTCAGATGATCCACCCGCCTCAGCCTCCCTAAGTGCTGGGATTACAAGTGTGAGACACCGTGCCCGGCCTCTTTTTTTCTTTAATGTGTTTTTTTTCTTGTGTTTAATAAATCTTTGCTAAACTCAAGATCAGTATGATTTTCACCTATGTTTTCCTTTAGAAGTGTTATAGCTTTAACTCTTCCATTAGGCCTACAATCCGTTTTGACTTGGCTTTTGTATGTCATGTGAGGTAAGGATGGGAGTTCACTGTTGTGGCTATCCAGTTGTTCCAACAGCATTTGTTGAAAAGATCGCCTTTTCTTCATTGCAGTTTGGTTGAAAATCAGTTGTCCACATGTGTGCGGATCTATTTCTGGGCACTGTATCTAACCCATTTATCTGTTTGCATGTCTTTATACCAGCACTGCCTGGTGTTCACTGTAGCTTTATAATAAATCCTGAAGTCAACTAGAATAAGTAGTCCACTGCTGTTCGGCTTTTTCTTTTCTTTTCTTTTTTTTTTTTTTTTTTTTTTTTTTTTT
>PVKV010014332.1:0-46764 GCA_004027835.1 Alouatta palliata | reverse complement strand
TTATTTATTGAGACAGAGTCTCACTCTGTTACCCAGATTGGAGTGCAATGGTGTAATCGCTGCTCACTGCAACCTCCACCTCTCAGTTTCAAGTGATTCTTGTGCCTCAGCCTCCCGAGTAGCTGAGATTACAGGCATGTGTTACCACACCAGCTAATTTTTGTGTTTTTAAAAGAGACAGGATTTCACCATGTCTGCCAGTCTTGTCTTGAGCTCTTAGCCTCAGGTGATCTGCCCACCTCAGCCTCCCAAAGTGCTGGGATTACAGGCGTGAGCCATCCCACGTGGCCTGATTTTAGTTATTTTAGATCCTTTGTATTTTTTTTTCTTTATTTCCAGCAACGTAGACACCAGAGATCCTTTGTATTTTGATGCACGTTTTAAAATCAGCTTGTCCATTTCTAAAAAAAATAAAAAAGAATTGTCTTGAGATTTTGATTCGGAGGATTGGGCTGATTCTGTAGATCAATTTGGGAATCACTGACATTTTGACAACATTGATTTTATCCATGAACACTGTATATCTCTCTCCATTTGCTTAGTTTTGACTTTTGCTTGGTGTATTTAGAGTGTCAGAGTACAAGTCTTGGACAGGTTTGTCAAATTTATCCTGAAATATCTGTTTTTAATTTTCTTAAATGGCCATTTTAAACATAAATTTCAGGCAGAGCATGGTGGCTCATGCCTGTAATCCCAGCACTTTGGGAGGCCAAGGCTGGTGGAGCACCTGAGGTCAGGAGTTCAAGACCAGCCTGCCCAATATGATGAAATCCCCTCTTTACTAAAAATACAAAAATTAGCTGGGTGTGGTGGTGCACACCTGTAATCCCAGCTACTAAAAAGGCTGAGGCAGGGAAATCGCTTCAGCCTGGGCAGTGGAGGTTGCAGTCAGCCAAAATTGTACCACTGTACTTCAGCCTAGGTGACAGCACAAGATTCCATCTAAAAAAACAAGAACAAAAAAAAAAATCAATTTTGAATGTTCATTGCTGTTATATAGAAATACAGTCGATTTTTATCCATTGACCTATCCTACAACCCTGCTAAACTAATTTATCTGCTTAGTAACTTTCTCATAGATTTTGTAGGTTTTTATTCAAAGATACTCATGTCTTTTGCAAATAAAGACAGTTGTACTTCCTTTTGAATATGGATAATGTATTTTTCTTTGCACTGGCTAAACCCCAGTGAACGTTGAATGGAAGTCGTGAGAGCAGACATCCTCGTCTTGTTCCTGATCATAGGAGAAAAACATTCAGTTTTCACCATTAAGGATGATGTTAGCTGTAGGTTTTTCTATAGTTGTTTTTTAAATGAGGTTGAGGAAATTTCCTTTTATTTTCTGCTTGCTAGGAGTTTTGATCAGGAGTGGATATTGGATTTTGTGAAATGCTTTTTCTCCACCTGTGGAGATGTTCATAGGCATTTTCTTTTTTAGTCTGTTAATACGGTGAATTAAATTCACTGATTTTTAAAAAAATGTTAAAATAGGCTGGGCGCAGTGGCTCACGCCGCTGATCCCAGCACTTTGGGAGGCCGACGCGGGCGGATCAAAAGGCCAAGAGATCGAGACCATCTGGCCAACATGGTGAAACCCGGTCTTTACTAAAATACAAAAATTAGCTGGGTGTGGTGGCACACGCCTGTAGTCCCAGCTACTTCAGGAGGCTGAGGCAGGAGAATTGCTTGAACCCAGGAGGCAGAGGTGGCAGTGAGCCGAGATCACACCACTGCACTCCAGCCTGGTGCCTGGTGACAGAGCAAGACTCTGTCTCAAAAAAAAAAAAAAAAAGTTAAAATAACCTGGCATTCCCGGGACAAATCCCACTTGTCGTGAGTATTATCCTTGTTACATATTTTGGGATTTGACTTGCTAAACTTTTGTTTAAAATTTTCGAGTATTTTCCGTATGCTTATTTCCCATGTATATCCTTTCTGTGGGCGGGGGACATCTGTTCATACCTTTTGCACTGTCTTAAATTGATTTTTTTGTTATTGAATTTTAAGGGTTCTTCCTGTATTTTGGATTCAAGGTTGTTATCAGATGTGTGTTTGATGAAAATGTTCTCCCGTCTGTGCCTTGTGCCTCCCTTCTCTTTGCAGTGTCTTTTATGCAGCAGAAGTTCATAATTTTAATAAGTCCAACTTATCCAATTTTTTTTCATGGCCTGTATTTTTGGTGCTGTATCTAAAAAGTCCTCATCAGCTGGGCATGGTGGTGCAAGCCTGTGGTCTCAGCTGCTTGGGAGACTGAGGTGGCAGGATTACTTGAGCCCAGGAAGTGGAGGCTGCAGTGAGCTACAATTACATCACTGCATTTCAGCCTGGGCAACAGGACGACACCACATCTTAAAACGAAACAAAACAGGCCAGTACGGTGGCTCACGCTTGTAATCCCAGCATTTTGGGAGGCCAAGGCGGGCGGATCACCTGAGATCAGGAGTTTGGGACTGGCCTGACCAACATGGTGAAATCCAGTCTCTATTAAAAATACAAAAAGTATAGTCTGGCACAGTGGTGGGCATCTGTAATCCCAAGTTACTTGGGAGGCTGAGGCAGGAGATCGCTTGAACCCAGGAGGCGAATGTTGCAGTGAGCCGAGATCGCACCACTGTACTCCAGCCTGAGTGACAGAGTGAGACTCCATCTCAAAAAATAAAAACCAAAAACAAAAACAAATTTTTAAAAATGAAACAAAACGAAAAAGTCATCACTAAACCCAGAGTCAGCGAAACTTTATCTTGTGTTACCTTCTAGGAGTTTTACAGTTTTGCTTTGCTCGTAGGTCCGTGATCCATTTTGAGTTAATTTTTGTGAAGGGAGTAAGATCCACGCCCAGATTCTGTCTTCCTCCCCACATGTCTAAGGGTTCCAGCACTATTTGTTGAAATGACTTTCTTTTCTCCATCGAAATGCCTTTACTTCTTTGTTAAAGATCAGTTGATTACATTGTATGAGCCTACTATTTCTTGGCATTCTATTCTGCCCATTGGTCTATCTGTCTATTCTTTTTTTTTTTTTTTTTTTAAGAGACAGGGTCTCGCTATGTTGCCCAGGCTGGAGTGCAGTGGCTATTCACAGGCACGTTCCCACTACTGATCAGCACTGGAGTTTTGACCTGCTCCATTTCTGACCCGGGCCAGTTCACCCCTCCTTAGGCAACCTGGTGGTCCCCAGCTCCTGGGAGATCACCATATTGATGCCGAACTTAGTGTGGACACCTGATTGGCATAGTGCACTATAGCCCAGAACTCCTGGGCTCAAGCCATCCTCCCACCTTAGCCTCCCGAGTCACTGGGACTACAGGCACGCACCACCGTGCCTGGCTATTTGTCTGTTCTTTTGCCAATAATACACTGTCTCCATTATCATAGCTTCACGGTACATCTTGAGGTCATGTAGCCTCAGCCCTCCAGCTTTGTTGTTGTTCTTCAATATTGTGCTGGATATTCTGGATCTTTTACCATCTTACAGAAACTTTAGGATCTGGCTGGGCATGGTGACTCATTCCTGTAGCCTCAGCACTTTGGGAGGCTGAGGTGGGAGAACTGCTTGAGGCCAGGAGTGTGAGACCAGCTGAGCGACATAGTAAGACCCTATCTCTTCAATAATTAAATTTAAAAAAAATCGAATCTGGTTATCTTTATAATCACAAAATCATTTGTTGGGGTTTTTATTGGGGTTGCATTGAATCTATAGATCAAGGTAGGAAGAACTAATATATTGGCAATATTAGCCTTCCTATTCATGAACATGAAATAGCTCAGTATTTATTCACATCTCTTTTGATTTCTTTCATCAGAGTTTTGCAGTTTTTCTCATACAGATGGTGTATATTTTTTGTTAGATGTATACCTAAGTCTTTCATTTTGAGGTGCTACTGAAGGTGGTAATGTGTGTTTAATTTTAAATCCCAATTGCTTGCTGCTGTTTCCTTTTTTTTTTTTTTGGAGGTGAAGTCTCGCTCTGTCACCCAGGGTGAAGTGCAGTGCGCAATCTCGGCTCACTGCAGCCTCCGCCTCCCAGGTTCAAGTAATTCTCCTGCCTCAGCCTCCTGAGTAGCTGGGATTGCAGGCACGTGCCACCACACCTGGCTAACTTTTGTATTTTTAGTGGACACAGGGTTTCACCATGTTGGCCAGGCTGTTCTCAAACTCCTGACCTCAGGTGATCTGCCCGCCTCAGCCTCCCAAAGTGCTGGGATTACGCTGTGAGCTGGGATTACGCCGTGAGCCTGTAAGCCACCGTGAGCCTGTAAGCCACCGTGGCCTGCCTCTTTCATTTACTTTTAATCTTTACATTTTAAGCAAATTTCTTATAGGCAGCATATAGTTAGCTCATACTTTGCTTATTTAAAATCTAATTTGACTGTTTCTTCCTTTAATCAGGATTTTTAGAGCATTAATCCATTACTGATGTGAATGTAAATCTATTGTCTTGCTTTTGGTTTTCCATTTGCCCGCTCTGTTCTTTGTTCTGTTTTCTCTTCTGCCTTTTTAAAATATTAAGTATATTTTAAGATTCTGTTTTGTTTTGGCCAGGCGCGGTGGCTCACGCCTGTAATCCCAGCACTTTGGGAGGCCGAGGCAGGCGGATCACGAGGTCAAGAGATCAAGACCATCCTGGTCAACATGGTGAAAACCCGTCTCAACTAAAAATACAAAAAAAATTAGCTGGGCGTCGTGGCGCGTGCCTGTAGTCCCAGCTACTCGGGAGGCTGAGGCAGGAGAATTGCTTGAACCCGGGCGGCGGAGGTTGCAGTGAGCCGAGGTCATGCCACTGCACTCCAGCCTGGCGCCTGGTGATGAGTGAGACTCTGTCTCAAAAAAAAAAAAAAAAAAAAAAAAAAAAGATTCTGTTTTGTTTTATTTGATGGTTTCTTAGCTACACATTTGTGTTCTGTTATTTTACTAGTTGACTCAGGGCTTATAGTACATATGTTTATTTACCTTATCACTACCTTCAAGTCATAGTATTCTACTTTATGTATTTATTGCATAAGAGCTTTACAACTGAGTGCTTTTACTTGCCCCTCCCCAGCGTCGGTCCTGTTGTTACCATAGATTTTTCTTACTTCATGCTATAAGCTTCAAATTATAACCAGGCACAGTGGCTCACACCTGTAATATCAGCACTTTGGGAGGCCGAGGTGGGTGGATTACTTGAGGCCAGGAGTTTAAGACCAGCCTGGCTAACATGTTGAAACCCCGTCTCTACCAAAAATACAAAAATTAGCCAGCCATGGTGGCGGGTGCCTGTAACCCCAGCTGCTTGGAAGGCTGAGGCAGAAGAATCACTTGAACCTGGGAGGCAGGGGTTGCAGTGAGCGGAGATCATGCCGCTGCACTCCAGACTGGGCAACAGAATGAGAGTCCGACTCAGCTTCGAATTATATTCTTATTATTTTTGTTTTAAACAGTTGGTTATCTTTTAAAAAGATTTGAAAAATCTACCATTTCTGGCATTTGTCACTGCTTCATGTAGATTAACTTCCATCTACGATAATTTTCCTTCTGCTTGAAGGATGTCCTTTAATATTTTGTGTGTGTGTGTGTCTGCTGGTTATGAAACCTTTTGGCTGAAAAAAAAAAAAGATGTTTATTTTACTTTTATTTTTGAAGAATTTTTTTCTGGATATAAAAATTCAAATGGACAGTTTTTTATTTTCTTCCAAAACTTTAAAGTTGTTGCTTTATGGTATTCTGAATTGCATTGCTTCTGGTGAGATGCCTGCCGTCATTCTCATTTGGTTTCTCTTTATGTGATGTATCCTTTTTCTACGGATACTTCTCTCAAAATGTGTCCTTTGGCACTGATGGCTGGGTTTAAGCAATTTAATCAAGATGTGCCCGCGTGTTGTTTATTCATGATTATTGTGCTTGGGGTTCACTGGGATTTTTGAATCTGTGAGTTTATAAATTTTATGAAGTTTGAAAAAGTTTCAGCTAGCATTTCTTCAAATAATTTCTGTACCTCCTCCTTTGGGGCCTTTTCGTTATACGTGCGTTAGCCTGCGTGGAGGGGTCCCACAGCTCACTGATGCTGTGTTCATTTTTCTTTGATGGGATTTTTCTTTTAGCCTTTTTTCTCTCCGTGTTTTATTTGCATAGTTAGTTCTCTAATCTGCTATCAAATTCCTCTAGTGTGATTTTTGTCTCAGACATTGTAGTTTTTGTTTCTAGAAGTCCTTGGGTATTTTAAGATGACTTTGCTTGTCTCTCTTTAACATAGATAGTATCCTTTCTTTTAACTTCTTGGACACATAAAATACGATTATGATAACTGTTTTAATATCCTATCTACAAATTCTTTCATTTTATTCTTTATGACTCTGTTTCTATAGGTTGATTTTTCTCCTCACGATGGATATTTTGTGCTTCTTTGAATTCCTATGTGTCTCTGACTGGATGCCAGGCGTTGTAACTTTTACCTTGCTAGGTGCTGGATATTGTTGTTTTCACTTAACTCTTCTTTTTTTCTATCTCTGAAAACAAGTTTTATTTAAAGAAGGGTTTAAATACATGACATATAACATTAAAACTGAAAGGGAAAAAAAACTGAAAACCAGTTTGTTACTTCACATGGCGTTAGGCAGCTGCTGCTGTTAAGTTGCAAACTCTACAGCTCGCTACATGCCT
Source organism: Alouatta palliata (assembly GCA_004027835.1). Lineage (NCBI taxonomy): Eukaryota > Metazoa > Chordata > Mammalia > Primates > Atelidae > Alouatta > Alouatta palliata. The sequence continues at coordinate 40,126 of PVKV010014332.1, read as the reverse complement.
CATCCCTTTCAGATTTGTTCCCTTGTCGAAAGTTTAACTCTGACAGAAGGTTGGCCTCACATTCTGATGTTTGGACATCCCTTAGCTAGGATATGTCTGGTCAATCAGAACTTTGTGGCAAGCCAGATGTCCTATCATCTCACTAGAGGGAAGGGGGCCTCTCTGAGCTCTGACCAGGTCAGGAGGGAGACACCAGGGTATCTTGTACCACCAGAGGCTCCCTTCTAGTGGTACAGCTGCCGCTGCCTTACCCCATCCTCTCCTCTCAGAGTCACTGAGGACTGTTCAGGTGCTAACATTCTCTTAGGGCAGGGAACTCTGCAGAGGGAGAGCGGAGGAGCTTCTGGCCATGGTTGTCTGTGATCTTAGGGCTCTGGGCTTGGCTGAAACATGACGGTACGGCTTGGTTTCAAGCTTGACACTGCCAGGTGCCTACTGCTTGACCTCTGTTTAAATGTGGGACTTCAAGACTAAACAGCATGGCTCTTATGAGTTTATTGCATGAAGGAGTTACATTATACAAGCTGTGGGGTTTTTAAACTTGTGACAAGGGACAGAAGGGAAATTCTACTCATTGCAAGAAAATCCTCACTTAAGCTTCAGTGAGCCACAAACACTTAGAACCCATGAATCTTCAGCTCGTCCTTAGCCAGTCTAGTCTCCACGAGGAACTGGCATATGTTCCTGCGTTGGTCACTCTGTAGCTGAATTACTTCTCCATATTCTGGATGCTCAATTTCAGTACCATTGAAACTTCTTAAAGGCCTTCACTAGTTTCTTTTTATCGTAATCATCAGCGATCCCTTGGACAGTAGTAAGGGTCTTCCTGCCGTTTCTCTGTTGAATTCTTACATGGATATAATTCTCAGTGCCAGCAGGAAGCAGGTCATGACCCTTATTTGCAACAGCAAAGGGGTTGTAAGAGTGGAGGTTCTGGATAGGAGACATATGATATGATTCGTTTTCCTCGGTGGAAACGGCCTGCGGAAGGCGGCGGCGGCAGGAGAAGGCCGGCAGGGGGAACAGAACGTCGGGAAGCGAGGGGGTTCAAGGGGGAGGCTGCTGAGTCCTCGGCGGCTGCTCAGTGACTGGGGCCCATTTAACTCTTCTTAAACGTTGATCTGGGATGCAGTTATGTTTGACCCCAGTATTACTTTTTTTTCCCTATTTTTCTATTGTATTTTCTTTTTCCCCTTACCTTCTTTGTGACAGTATGGGTCTTACATTTAAGCCTTATCAGGCAGAAGAAAGGCAGCATCTAGTCTAGAGCTAATCTTTCTATTAAGGCAAAACCTTTCTGGGTGATCTACTCAATACCTTATGAATTGTATGGTGTTTCCCCTCTGGCTGGTGAGGGCACCAGCTCTTCCTGTGTGACCTCTGAAGATGGTTCCTGTATCTCCTTCTGGGAGGTTCCTTCCCAGTTGAGGTGATTTCCTCCAGTGCCTGCACTGATCATATCTGGAAGTTTGGAAGGAACTTCTCCAAGTCTCTGGGGTTCCCTCTCCTTGTGTTCTCCTCCTAGGTACCGTGCCCTGCAATCCTAGCTTTTTTTTTGAGACAGTCTTGCTCTGTTGCCAGGCTGGAGTGCAGTGCTGCAATCTCGGCTCGCTGCAACCTCCGCCTCCCGGGTTCAAGAGATTCTCCTGCCTCAGCCTCCCGAGTAGCTGGGATTACAGGCACGCACCACCACGCCCAGCTAATTTTTGTATTTTTTTGTAGAGACAAGATTTCACCATGTTGGGCAGGCTGGTCTTGAACTTCTGAACTCAAGTGATCCACCCACCTCGGCCTCCCAAAGTGTTGGGATTACTGGTGTGAGCCACCCCGCCCAGCCGACCATCTTGACCTTTCTCAATTCCCACATCCAGTTCCTCCACTCAGTGAGGCTGCCACATTCCACCTGGGCCTTGCGCCACCTTGGTGGCCTGGAAACTCTCTCCAACTGTGATTGTCACTTGACTCGTTCCCCTGTCTCAAGGATCACTACCCTGCGCCATCAGATGCCCAATCTCTGGAAAACACTTTTTTCCCGTATGTGTTAAAATTTCTGTTTGTTCACTTGTTTGCTTACTTTAGGGTGGGGGATGAATATTCTACTGCATCTTGGCAGGAACCAGTCATTGTCTAGATCGTTATAATTTGAAAATGAGATGGTTCTGTTCCTCTCCCCAATTTTTGGTTTCCTTAGAAGGTTTTGAAGTTCAGGTTCTAACTCTCTCAGGAACAGAGAAAGCCACGCTTTGCTTGGTTGAATCTGAATCTAACTGAGATTTATAGTGAAAGAACTCAGAGAGATGAGTTTTCATACATTAGGTACAAAGGAAAATGGTTCCAGAAGATAGACAACATGTTTCCTTCTTTCTTTCATTTTTGAGAAGGAATCTCACTCTGTCACCCAGGCTGCCGTGCAGTGGCACAATCTCGGCTCACTGCAACCCCTGCCTCCTGGGTTCAAGTGATTCTCCTGCCTCAGCCTCCTGAATAGCTGGGATTACAAGCGCCTGCCACCACGCCTGGCTAATCTTTGTATGTTGGTCAGGCTGGTTTCAAACTCCTGACCTCAGGTGACCTGCCCACCTTGGCCTCCCAAAGTGCTGCGATTACAGGTGTGAGCCACCATGCCTGGCCATGTATTAAGCTCTTCAAATGGCCTGGTGCATGTGACTCACTAGATGTGAGTTTGCTTTGTAGTTACTCTTGTTTCAGCATCTCAGGATGAGCAAAACACTCAAACCCAGAAGCCAAAACTCAGGAAAGTCAACGAATTTGGTTACATACAATTTAAAAAAAAACTATTCTGCGTAACAAAACCCACAACAGGCAAAGCCAAAAGACAATTCTCCTGTCTCAGCCTCCTGAGTAGCTGGGATTATAGATATATGCCACCACGCCCAGCTAATTTTTCATTTTTAGTAGAGACAAGGTTTCTCCGTGTTGGTCAGGCTGGTCTTGAACTCCCAGCCTCAGATGATCTGCCCGCCTCGGCCTCCCAAAGTGTTGGGATTATGGGTGTGAGCCACCATGCTCGGCTCTAATTTTAAAATGCTCTACTATTTTTTCACCAATCCGGCATTAAAAAATAATAAAAAAAAGAAAACTAATAATTTAAAAAATGTTCGAAAAAACCCAAAAGAAATATTGGCAACTAGGATCAGCAAAAATTTAGAAGAAAGGAAATACAACTGGCCTGAAATGTATAAAGAGATGCTCGGACTCGATAAGAATGAAAGGAAAGTGGAGGGATCGCAGAGAGGGCATTCACCGCCTATCAGAGAAACAAAAGAAACCCTAGAGCAGCAGAGCTGTTAACTCACACATCCGTCTGTTAAGTGAATGTCTGGAAGTCATGGATGCATTGCTGGAAGACGTTGCCATGAAACAAGCTCTGTGGATAGAATTTGATGACATTTACTGAATTTCAGGTACACATAACCTTTGACACAGCACTTCAGGGATTTGGGGGCACAGACGTACTTGTACATGTGGAAAAGGACATGTGTGAAGTGTGATTCATTGCAGCGCTGCGTGGGACGGCGAGACATTGGTAAGGCCTAACCAGGCATCCTGAAGTACGACTGAATACACTCGAGGTGACCCATGCAGCAGGTGGCCCTGTTGCTATCAGAAACAGAAGGTTAAGAGGTCTTTATGTGTTTACAGAGAATGATCTCTGGAGAAAGATTGTTAAGAAAAAAAAAGAAGAGTGTTGGATGTCCTGGTCCATTAATTTAAAAGAAAAAGAAAGAAAGAAAAAAAATTGTGACACAGAATAATTGTATATTATGGGCTGGGTGCGGTGGCTCACACCTGTAATGCTAACAATGCCAACACGTTGGGAGGCTGAAGCGGGAGGATCACTTGAGGTCAGGAGTTCGAGACCAGCCTGGCCAATGTGATGAAACCCCATCTCTACAAAATACAAATTACAAAAAATACAAAAAAAATAGCCAGGCGTGGTTGCGCACACCTGCAGTCCCAGCTACAAGCGAAGTTGAGGCAGAAGAATGGCTTGAGCCCGGGAGTGGAGGTTGCAGTGAGCCAAGATTGCACCACTGCGCTACAGCCTGGGCAACAGAAACTCTGTCTCAAAGAGAAAAAAAAGAATAATTGTATATTATAATACAATATGCATAGAAAAGAGTTTGAATAATGTATTTTAATTTTTCTTTTCTTTTTTTTTTACCATGTTCAAGGAAACTTTAATAGTCAACAAATTGATGCAGTTTTATTGTCACAATACTTTGAATAATTTTATGGTAACAGTAAAATTCTGAATCACTTTATAGTAAAAGAAAAGACACAGAGGAAAATAATTTCCTTGTACAATGAAATTTTCATACATTATGGACATTTCCCACATCTGTCAAGTTTTGGCTCAGATAATTTTTCTGTTATGTAAAGAATATCTCAGGAGCACACAAATGCACGTCGGGACACAGGCCTCTCCAGAGGGGTGAAGGAAACCCTTTCTAGTTTAGGCCCATGTGAACATATTCATCTGTCAAAAGCAATAAATTTAATTTTAAACATGTTTAAAGAAAATCCATTCATAGATTAAAAAGAAAATATATGATTATCTCAAAGGCTCCATCTCAAAAACTATTTCTTTTTTTAAAAAAATTAATAGAGGGTGATTACCAGATTAATTAAAACCCCGAGCAAAACTCTTTTGTAAAAAGAGAGAAACTAATGTGCCAACAACAGGAATGAGGGGATGTTAAGAGATCTCTCTGCATCGACCTCTCCCTCTTCTGTCTCAAACTTCAGAAGGAGTTTAAAACACGCCGCCTGGGCTGGCATATTAACCACGAGTTAAAAGCACTTGCAAAACAGCAGGTGCAGAAAGATTACTCTGACCTTCAGGCCGTTTCCTAAAAGCAGGAGCTGAAATTCCCATGTGAAAGCTGCAACACCCTTATCTTCAAGAACGGGAAGTCTAAGAGAATTCTGTACAGACCTCGTTATACTAGCTCTTAACTCTTTTTTTAATATATAGTTGTTTTTTTTTTTTTTTCTGCTTTAAGTTCTGGGGTACATGTGCCGATCTTGCAGGACTGTTCCATAGGTATACACATGCCATGGTGGTTTGCTGCCTCCATCCCCCCATCACCTACATGAGGTATTTCTCCTGATGTTATCCTACCCCAGTTCTCATCTCTTAAGCCTCCCCGGCTAACTCACTTGCTCTTCACAATTTGTGTTTCTTCAGTTCTTCGTTTCCTTAGGAAGGCTCCTGAGCCACATAGGACGTCTACTGAATAAATGTATGTGCCTTTCTCCTGTTGATCTGTTTCATGTCAATTTAATTCTCAGGCTATGGCAGGACCCCAAGATGATGGAGGTGAAGTTCTGCCACCGTCCACTGTCTTTCCAAGGATGTTTGCAGAACCTTAGAAGAGACAGTGTCTCCCTGCGGGGTGGAAGGCAGATTGTCCCGGATAATGAAGATGGGGGCCCCCACTGGGCCAAGTAAAGATCATGCCTCCCTCTGGCCAGGTTTCATAGCAGATTCTTATGAAATACTGAGGCTTTCTAAACTTGGGGTTCCTCTTCTGGGACGCAAAACTGCCACATCCGAAGTACCTGTCTGAGCTGTTCCTCGTCCCCCGTGGGACTTGGGTACTAGCACAAAGCTCCCGCTGCCTGGCGAGCTTGAGGAATCAAGTCCTTGCTCTCTGGGAGTCTCTGTCTGCACCTGGGGAACTGGTGGGGTACGCGTTAGCTTGAGGGGAGGGCACATGGGTGGAGGAAATGGGAAACTCACACACATGGAGAGACAGACCATCATGTCCAGTCATCAGAAGACTCGGGGGTGTGAAGGTGGCAGTTACCTCCAGATTTCTCTGCAGATTTCACACAGTCCAAATCAAATACCGTCAGGTTTCCAAAACATGTGGAAAGGCAAAGGAACTAGAAGAGCCAAATGAATGTTCAGAAAGCTGTGAGAGTTATACTACTCCAATTCCAGATAAAATTGATTTCCCGTATAGCTGCCGTAATCAAGACCATGTGCAGTCGGTGGGAGGGTAGACTCACAGGTAAAGGGGACAGAAGAGAAAGTCCCAGAGACAGACCCTCACAAACACAGTAGGTTCATTGTTGACAAATATATAAAGCAAATCAATGGAGAAAGGATTGTCTTTTCATTCAACAATGCTGAACAAATTGGACATTAATTGCAATCAAACCAAATGAAAACCCTTGAGCTATACCTCACATTTACACAAAAATGAATTCAAGGCTGTTTGCGGTGATTCATGCCTGTAATGCCAGCACTTTGGGAGGCCAAGGCGGGTGGATCACGAGGTCAAGAGATGGAAACCATCCTGGCCAACATGGTGAAACTCCGTCTCTACTAAAAATACAAAACGTAGCCCGGCGTGGTGATGCGTGCCTGTAGTCCCAGCTACTCGGGAGGCTGAGGCAGGAGAATCCCTTGAACCCAGGAGGCAGAGGTTGCAGTGGGCTGAGATCACACCATTTTTGTACTCCAGCCTGGCAACAGAGCAAGACTCCATCTCAAAAAAAAAAAAAAAAAAAAAAAAATGAATTTAAAGAAGCATAGGAGAAAAATCTACATGAAGTTGAGTTAAGCAGAGTTCTCAGCTAGGATTTGTCACTGAAAAGATCGATGAGTTGGACTACATCAATGTCAAAACAAAACTTTCACTCCTCAAATGACACTGTTAAGAAAAGGAAAAGAGAAGCTATGAGCTTGGAGAAAATATGTGCAAATCCTACGTCCAACAATGGATTGTATGAAGAACATGGAAAGAGGCCGGGCGCAGTGGCTCACGCCTGTAATCCCAGCACTTTGGGAGGTTGAGGTGGGCAGATCACCTGCGGCCAGGAGTTCGAAACCAGCCTGGCCAACATGGGGAGACCCTGTCTCTACTAAAAATGCAAAAATTAGCTGGGCCTGGAGGCACACGTCTATAATACCAGCTACTCAGGAGACTGAGGCAGGAGAATCACTTGAACCGGGAGGAGGTTACAGTGATCTAAGATTGTGTCACTGCACTCCAGCCTGGGTGACAGAGCAAGACTCCATCTCAAAAAAAAAAAAAAAAAATGCATAAAGAATTCTCAAAACATAACAACAAGGAACCCCAAAGAAACAGTAAAGCAATGGGTAAAAGATGTAAGCAGGTTTTACTAGAGACACAGGCTGTCAACGGAGCACGTTAACAGAAGTTCAGCATCACGGTATTTTACTGAAAATCCAGGGGTTCAGTGCAGGTCCTGCTGTGCACTGCACAGAAATCCAATCTCTGAGACAACAGGTGCTGCCAGGGAAGAAGGCTTTAATTGGGTGCTGCAGGTGAGGAGATGGGAAATCAGTATCAAATCCATCTCTGGCTAAAATCAGAAGTTTACATAACGGGAGAAATGTAACCACATGTGGAAAAACAGGAATTAGGGAGGGAGAAGAAAGAGTTGGGTGGTGGGTTTGGCAGTCATGATGGGTCCTCACCCATCATGCTCTGGCATCTCATTTTCCAAATGCAGAGATCTGGTGAGTTTCAGCCCCTTGACACTATCTGGGAGACCTGATGGGTGGTTTCCTGAGACGAGAACTCAGAGATAAGACAAACATAACTCTCTCAAGTTTTAAGACTATGAGGGTCAATTTCTATGTTTACTCAAAAGAAGCCATCAACATCAGCTCTATGGGACAGTTGGGTTGGTTTCAGTATTAAGAAAATTTAAAATAAATCCACAACGAGTTACCACTACATATCTATTAGAAAAGTAAGTTCCAGGAAAACAACAGGCCAGGCGTGGCGGCTCACACCTGTAATCCCAGTACTTTGCGAGGCAGAGGCAGGAGGATCATTTGGGGCCAGGAGTTTGAGACCAGTCTGGCCAACATGGTGAAACCCTTGGGCCGGTTCCGACCTGGGCCGGTTCACCCCTCCTCAGGCAACCTGGTGGTCCCCCACTCCCGGGAGGTCACCATATTGATGCCGAACTTAGTGCGGACACCCGACAGGCATAGCGCACTACAGCCCATTTCTACCAAAAATACAAAAATTAGCCTGGTGTGCTGGCGAACACCTGTGCTCCCAGCTACTTGGGAGGCTGAGGTGGGAAGAGGGTTTGAGCCTGGGAGGTGGAGGTTGCAGCAAGCCAGACAGTACCAGTGCACTCCAGCCTGGTGACAGAGCCAGACACTTACTCAAAAAACAAAATTACAAATTACAAAGTTAAAAAATAGACCACACGTGCCGGGAGGGTGTGGAGTGGCCGGAACCTTGCCCACCGCTGCTGGGAAGGTGAGCTGGTGCAGCCATGCTGGAAGGCGGTCAGGCAGCGTCTCACAGAGTCTAAGGTGAGCTCACATACGACCTGCCGTCACACTCCAAGGTATCTGGAGTGAAATGAAAGCTCATGTTCACGGAAGCACCTGTACATAAATGTTTAAAACAGCATTATTCATTAGCATGAGATATTGCAAACAACCCCAGAGCTCTTCCATGTACGAGCAGATAAACCCACTGAGAGAGATCCATGCACGGAATATGCCCAAGCAAAAAAAGAAACCAGTTGCCCGTCCAGGCAGCAACACGCATGGCTCTCAGATGCATCATGCTGAGTGAGAGAAGCCAGGCCTACAGGCTGCACGATTCCATTTGTGTGACATTCTGGAAATGACGGAAGCTGTAGGGACCAAAAATGGGTCAATGACTGCCAGGGGTGAAGGGTGGGAGGGTTGGCCACAAAAGAGAAGCTTCAGGGACACTTTTGTGGTGACTGGATTGCTCTAGATCCTGGTTTCAGTGAAAGTTACGTGACTTCATGTATTCATCGAAACTCAGGCCTGCACAATAAAGTGAAGTTCCCTGTATGTAAAACAAAAACCACATGGAAAGATATGATATGCATGCTTTTAAAAGTTTACTGTCCCTCAGTCAATCTTCTCCTCCTCCTCCTCTCTGGGAACATGAGGTCCTTAAAACCTCAAACTGTAATCTCTCTCTCCTGTCCTTAGGTATTATTGGCAAGTATTTTATTTCTACTTTTTAAAAAATTCCTATGGATTGTTTTATTATTATTATTATTTTTTAAGAGACGGGATCTCGCTATGTTGCCCAGGCTGGAGTGCAGTGGCTATTCACAGGTGCGTTCCCACTACTGATCAGCTACGGGAGTTTTGACCTGCTCCGTTTCTGACCTGGGCCGGTTCACCCCTCCTTAGGCAACCTGGTGGTCCCCCGCTCCTGGGAGGTCACCATATTGACGCTGAACTTAGTGCGAACACCCAATTGGCACAGCACACTACAGCCCAGAACTCCTGGGCTCAAGCGATCCTCCCACCTCAGCCTCCCGAGTAGCTGGGACTACAGGCACGCACCACCGTGCCCGGCTGTTTTGTTATTTCTAAGTTAATTTTTCTAGTTGTACATAATTTTTTTTTTTTGAAACAGAGTTTTGATCTTTTCACCCACACTGGAGTGCAGTGGCACTATCTTGGCTCACTGCAACCTCCGCCTTCTGGGTTCAAGTGGTTCTCTTTTCTCAGCCTCCTGAGTCACTGGGATTATAGGCACCTGCCACCACACCCAGCTAATTTTTGTATTTTTGGTAGAGACCATGTTGGCCAGGATGGTCTCGAACTCCTGACCTCAGGTCATCCACCTACCTCAGCCTCCCAAAGTGCTGGGATTACAGGCTCTGCCTCCTGGGTTCAAGAGATTCTCCTGCCTCAGCCTCCTGAGTAGGTGGGACTACAGGCGTCCACCACCATGCCCAGCTAACTTTTGTACTTTTAGTAAAGACATGGTTTCACCATGTTGGCCAGGATGGCCTCGATCTCTTGACCTCGTGATCCGCCCGCCTCAGCCTCCCAAAGTGCTGGGATTACAGGCATGAGCCACCGTGCCATGCCGCCTTTTCATCTAGCTACTGTTCATGAGTGTCTCCCCAACACTTCTCTGTCAATGTCTCCAATTTCCAGTCTGTCTAAAGGACATGGGATCAGGTGCATCTCTTCCCCTCGCTTCCCTGTTGCCCGTGGTGGCTCCAGGTTCTTCAGCGCTGCTTCATTTCAGATTGCAGGCTGCTGTGGACACCGTGGCGGTGAGCATTCCGGAGAGCGTGTACCAGATGCCCATTCATGGGGTTCCTCGAGGCTGTGGCACCAGGGAGGAGAATTGCCAGGTAAGTCGGAGAAAGGTGTATTTTTCACATACCCTGATGATATGGTACTGTGTCGAATGCCTTGGACCAGTTTCCGTTGTGCCAGCACTGGAATGAAAGCGCAGAATGAGCGTTCTTGATATCCTTGGTCCTCTGTTAGGCATTGTCGTGTTTAGCTATCTGGAATGGAAAATCAATGTGATGGTTTCCAAGCAGCTTTACTGACACACAACTCACATACCACACAATATGCAGGGGCTTCTAGTGCATTCCCACAGCTGTGCTTGGCCATCACCACCATGTAATTCCACATTTTCAGCGCCCCATGGGTGGCTACGCCTGTAATCCCAGCACTTTGGGAGGTCGAGGTGGATGGATCACAAGGTCAGGAGATCGAGACCATCCCGGCTAACACAGTGAAATCCCGTCTCTACTAAAAATACAAAACCTAGCTGGGCGTGGTGGCACGCACCTGTAGTCTCAGCTACTCGGAAGGCTGATGCAGGAGAATTGCTTGAACATGGGAGGTGGAGGTTGCAGTGAGCTGAGATCGCGCCACTGCACTCCAGCCTGGGTGACAGAGTGAGACTCTGTCTCAAAAAAAAAAAAGAACAACAACAACAAAAGGAACCCCGAACCCTGTAGCTATAGCCATTACCCACCAATATCCCCATCCCCCTCCCTAACAACCACTGAGCTGCTTTCAGTTCCTATCCATCTGCCTCTTCTGAACATTTCATGCACCTGGAATCCTGCAATATGAGTGAGGGCTTTTGTGACCCACTTAGCATTGTGTTTTCAAGGCCAGTCCGTGCTGTTGCTTGGATCAGCGATTCACTGCTTTTCATCACCAAGCAGTGTTCCGTTGTGTGGACGGACCACATCTTCTCCGTCCATTCATCCATCGATGGACATTTGGCATGTCTCCACTTTGTGTCTATCGTGAATAACGTGGCTATAAACATTCCTGAATATTCCAAACATTTTAGGACATTAATCCACATGACTGATTTAGTACATTGCTTATTTATTTATGCTATTATTTCCAAAGCACTTCCAGAGTACGTTGCTTTTTTTTTTTTTGATGGAGAGAGTGTCACCCTGTTGCTCAGGCTGGAGTGCAGTGGTGTGATCTTGGCTCACTGCAGCCTCTGCTTCCTAGGCTCAAGCAGTTCTCATGCCTCAGCCTCCCAGGTAGTTGAGACTACAGGCTCATGCCACTAGATTTTTGAGTGGACGCATGTGTGCATTGATCTTGGACATATATCCAGGAGTGAAACCCCTGGGTCACGTGTTAACTCTGTGTTTAACCTTTTGAGGGATTCCCACACTGTTTTCCAAAGTGGCTGCACCATTTTACATTCCCACCAGCAACCAATAAGGATTCTAATTTCTCCATCTCCTCACCAACACTTGTTATTATGTATCTTTTTTATGATAGCCATCCCGGCAGATGTGAAATGATATCCTGTGGTGGTTTTGATTTGTGTTTTCCCAGTGGCTGATGACATTGAGCATCTTGGCATGGGCATATTGGCCACTCACGTATCTTCTTTGGAGAGCTGTTTATTAATCAGTGCAGTTATTTTTTTTTTTTTTTTTTCTGAGATGAAGTATCATTCTGTCACACAGGCTGGAGTGCCATGGTGCAATCTGGGCTCACTGAAACCTCTGCCTCCCAGGTTCAAGCAATTCTCCTGCCGCAGCCTCCCAAGTAGCTGGAATTACAGGTGTATGCCACCACACCCAGCTAATTTTTGTGTGTTTAGTAGACATGGGGTTTCACCACATTGGCTAGGCTGGTCTCAAACTCCTGACCTCAAGTGACCCACCCCCTCAGCCTCTCAAAGTGCTGGGATTATAGCATGAGCCACTGTGCCTGGCCTAATCAGTGCAGTTTTAATTTGGATTTCCCAATTATATTTGAAGTAAAGTATCTTTTCATGGGTTTATTGGCCATTTGAATTTCCATGCTTGTGAAATAAGTTAAAATATTTTGGCCATTTTTCTATAAGTGTTACCTGCTTTATTTTCTTAATGATTTACAGGAGCTGATCATTTATTCTGAATACCGCTACTTTGTAGTATATGTGTTTGAGATGCATTCTCCCAGTTTGTGGCTTTTCCTTCAACTCTTCATGGTATCCTTTCATGAGTAGAAATTGTAGAGTTAAATGTAGTCAAATTTGTTGATGCTATTTTCCTTTCAAATATGGTTTAAGAAATCTTTTTCACCTTAGGTCATGAAAATATTCTCCTGTAGTCTGTTTCAAACATTTTAGGACATTAATCCACATAGCTAATTTTGTACATTACTGATTTATTTATGCTGTTATTTCCAAACCCCTTCCAGAGTACATTGCTTTTTTTTTTTTTTTTTTTTTTTTTTTTTTTTTTTTTTTTTTTTTTTTTTTTTTTTTTTTTTTTTTTTTTTTTTTTTTTTTTTTTTTTTTTTTTTTTTTTTTTTTTTTTTTTTCTGTTTTGAGACAGAGTCTCACTCTGTTGCCCAGGCTGGAGTGCAGTGGCATGATCTTGGCTCACTGAAGCCTCTGCCTCCCAGGTTCAAGCAATTCTCATGCCTCAGCCTCCCAAGTAGCTGGGACTATAGGTGAGTGCTACCATGCCCAGCTAATTTTTGAATTTTTAGTAGAGATGGAGTTTCACCATGTTGGCCAGGCTGGTTGCAAATTCCTGGCCTCAAGTGATCCGCCCGCCTCAGCCTCCTAAAGGAGGCTGCCTGCTGATATTATAGGCGTGAGCCACTGTGGCAGTCATCACTTAGGAAAGCAGCATACCCTCTTGATCATGAAGGTTCTAGAATGTTCTGGTGTCTGACGGGGCGAGCTCTGGACTTACCCTTCAGAAGGAGGGATGCGCTCCTCATGGCCTGTGCGTTTCCACGTAAATATTAGAGTGTGTTTGTCTATTTGTGCAAAACACCAGTGAGAATCTGGAATCTATAGATCATTTTGGGAATAATGGACATCTTTAGAATGTGAAGGATGTAAAATGTATCCTTATTCAATCATTCAGTTATTAATTATGAAATACACTGAAGAATGCAAATAGCATATAAGAAGAATAATTATTATAAAGCAAACATCCACACAATCCCTACATGGGTCAAAAAATAGAATATTATTGGCATTCCAGGCCTCCCTCATGTATTTCTACCCAATCACATCCTCTCCTCATTCACTGGGGAGCCAACAGGCACTGTTGGTATTGGTTTTGATATCATGCCAACACTGTCTTTGCCAAAACCTTGGTAAACAATCCAAATACCCATCAATGGTCAAATGGATACATAAATGAGGATATTTGCTCGTCAGAATACTGCATGGCAATGAAAATCAATGAATCACAGAGGCACACAACATTATGGGGGCTGCCCACAAGCATGCATCTATCCAGAGTGTGAGATGTATGTGGTTATGTGTATGTGTGTATACAGATAGTTACATGTATGTATGTAAAACTATCGACGTTGGCCAAATTTTGAGGTGGCAATTTCAACAATGCCATACTATTTTCCAAAGTGGTTGTACAAATTAACCCACTACCAGCCGTTTATGATTCTCTGAGGCTCCACAATCTTCTTCCTACTTGGCATTTTCAGACCTTAAAATTATTGCCAGTCTGATTGTTGCAGAATTTTAGAGACTAGAGAGACCATTGAGGTTGCAGAAGGAGTTTATTTCAGGTGTACACCAGCCCAGCTCGCATTTGGATTCAAAATGGCTGAGCCCCTAACAAAGACAAAGCTTGACTTTTTATACATGAAGTACACAGTGGCGCTAAAACAAGTTTGCAGGTGTAGAACAAAGGCAATTCCTTAAGCAATGGCAGGCACCTAACTTAGACTTACATAAAACTGTTGCTATGCAACCCAGATGTTCACTATCTGTCGAGCTCAAGGATTCTAGCATGGGCCTTATCTACTGCCTTCTGCTACAGTGCCCAGAAGGCAGGAGTCCTGCCTGCCTGGGCATTTCTTATGACCTTCACTGTGTTATAGAAACTTACAGTCATCAGCTATAGAGAACAAGAATACAAGAATTTATAAACTTATAAAACTTGCAAAACAGGATACAATTTCATGGGATGGGGATGGACTCAGGGAAGTTTGGTTAAAAAAGAAAATTTTAATTTCTGCTGTTCTCTCCTGTATTCATTTTATGTTTATGTTCTGTTGTTTTATTGATTTATTTTCCCTCTTCATGATGACTCTGCAAGAATATATTATTGTTGTTATAATTTGCATTTCCCAACTGAAATTGAGCACCTTAGCCTATGTTTATTGGGAATTTGGAGATGCTATTTTGTGAAGTGCCTGTTCAAATCATTTGCCCATTTCTTATCGAATGATCCTCCATATCCTCACTGATTTCCAGGAGCCCTTTTTATTCTGGACACCTGTCCTTTCCAGTGATATGCATGGCAGATACCTTCTCCAGCTCCACAGATTATCTTCTCACTGCTTATGGGGATTTGTTTTATCGCCTTTATTCAGATATGATTAAATACAATAAAATGCACAGATTTTTAAGTGTACAATACAGTTAGTTTTAAAAATGTGCATGCTTATTTAACCATGACTGCATCAAGACATAAAAGTGTTTTCATTCCTCCATTCTTTTTATTGTTAATTTACCCTCTGCCACCTGCCCCCATACTCCCATTCATCTGCTCCAAGCACCCACTGATCTGATTCCGATCCATTATTCATGAGTTTTGTTTGCCCTAGAATGTCATGGGTATTAATTTTCACCTGGTTTCCTTCACTCAAAATAATGTGTATAACAGCAATCTCAAACTTTTTTGGCACCAGGGACCAGTTTCACAGAAAACAATTTTTCCACGAACAGGGGGAGGAGGGGTTGGTTTTGGGATGATTCAAGTTCGTTACGTTTATTGTGCACTTTTTTCTCTTATTGTTACCTTGTAAGATGTAATGACATAATTATACAACTCGCTATAATGTAGAAAACAAGCCCTGAACTTATTTTCCTGCAACTAGACAGCTGGGGGTGATGGGAGACAGGGACACATCATCAGATATTAGATTCTCATGGGGATCAAGTAACCGAGACCCCGTTCATGTGCACTTCACAGTAGGGTTTGTGTTCCTGTGAGAATCTGATGCCGCTGCTGATCTGTCAGGAGGCAGAGCCCAGGCAGTCATGTGAGTGATGGGGAGCAGCTGTAAATACAGACAAAGCTTCACTTGCCCGCCTGGTGCTCGCCTCCCCCTATGCGGTGGGGTCTGGGGATCCCTGATCTAGAAGATTCATCTGTGTTGTTGCGTGTTTCAGCAGTTTGTTCATTTTCTTTGCTAAACATGGATATGGCACAATTTTTCCATTCAGTCGACAGCTTATAGATACTTGAGTTGTTTTCAACTTTTGGCTATTATGAATGACAATTCTATGGCTATTTGTGTAGAAGTCTCCTGGAAGACTTATGTCTTCCTATCTTTTGGGTAAATTCCTAGAATAGATGGGTCATAGAATAGATGTGTGTTTAACCACTTTCCAATCTGATTGTACTGTTTATTTACACCAGTCAAGTCCTACACTCGAACTTCAGACCCAGAAAGTACTTTTGCAAAACTTCCTGAACTCACCGTTATAAAACTTTGCAGAGTTCTTTTTAAGTGGGAGTTTTTAAAGTATAATTGATATAAGCTAAAAGCATTGAAAGTGTATGGTTAGATGATGTTTGACACACATGTATACACAGCTAAAATAGTGAATATACCCATTGCCTCCCCAAATTCCCCCCATTCTTTGGGATCCTTTTCTCCCCTCCGGTGATCCCTTAGCAACACCCGCTCCACTTGCGCGCTGTGGATGAAAGGAGACCTAAATGCTCACAGTTGTGCATCTCTTCCTGTAAATCTAAGGTTACATCTGGTATTATTTCCCTTTAGCCTGAAGAACATTATTTCATATTTCTCATAGTGCAGGTCAGATGGTAATATATTCTCTCACCTCTTACTGAGAAGTTCTTATTTCACTTTTTTTTTTTTTTTTTTTTTTTTTGAGATGGAGTTTTGCTCCTGTTGCCCAGGCTGGAGTGCAATGGCATGATCTTGGCTCACCGCAACCTCTGCCTCCAGGGTTCAAGCAATTCTCCTGCCTCAGCCTCCAGAGTAGCTGGGATTACAGGCACCCACCGCCATGCCTGGCTACTTTTTTGTGTTTTTAGTAGAGATAGGGTTTCTCCCTGTCAGTCAGGCTGGTATCAAACTCACAACCACAGGTGATCCGCCCACCTTGGCCTCCCAAAGTGCTGGGATTGCAGGGGTGAGCCACTGCGCCTGGCCATACTCACTATTTTAATACTGCTGGCAACTCTAACAGATTAAAATGTGTACACGTGACAAAATGGAAAAAAGTCCCAAAATGCAAAAGTGTCAGCAAAAGAACATACTGAGTAAGGATTACCACAGTTAACACTGCTTCAGTAAAAACAATGGTAAATGGATCTGGAAGCACGTTGACAAAGCAGGAGCATGCACTGTCAACACGTGTTAGGTGTCTCCCAGCAGAAAAGGCCAGGGAGATGGAGAACAAGAGGCGCCTTGTGCAGAACTCCGTGCCTGAGACAAGCCAGAATCAAAGCGCGCAATTCGGTAAACAAATGGCGACAAAGTCACTGGTTCTGTTTGGAATTTAGCAGTAGGCATTTCTGATTGGCAGCTGCCCTAGGCGTGTCTATATCCATGAAGCTGACTTATCATACGGCATCAGCATTTATCTAATAATTTGGTAATCAGCATAAACAAAGTTAACCTTTGACCGTAAGCTTAAAGAAAGGAGAGGGCCATGAGTAGAATCTTACTGCAGAACTCACCAATGTGATTACCATTTAGAAACCGTAATGCTGCTTCGAACAGGATCTTATTTTTGAAGACTATTTTCCCAGGTGCAGACTCTGGCTGATAGGGCTGTGTGTGTGTGTGTGTGTGTATGTGTGTGTGTGTGTGAATGAGCTTTAAACACACAACTCCATTGTCTTCTGGCCTCCATCGCTTCAGAGGAGTAGACAGCCATGGTTTATATTTGGTCCGCTGCATGTCATGTGTCTTTTTATCTGGCTGTTTGTAAGATATTCGGTTTATCTTTAGTGCGTAGATGTGCTTTCTCTGTATTTATCCTGACTGGCATTCACTGACCTTCTCAGACCTCTGAGTCAATGTTTTTCACCAAATTTGGAAAATTCTCATCCATTTTTCTTAACTATTTTTTTCCATGGCATTCTCACTCTGTTTGCTTTCGCGTATTGAAATTACACTGATTTTAGATGACCGACGTGTCCCACAGGCCACTGTCTCTCCTTCTCCTTCCTCTGTTTAATCCTGTTTCTGTCTCTTCTTCAGATTAGATTATTGCTGTTGGTCTGTCTTCAATGTACTGTTCTCAGCTTTGTGGCCTCCTAACTGCTAGTGTGGTGTTCAGTCAATTTTCCACTTCAGGTTATGTACTTTTCAGTTCTACAATTTCCTTTTGTTTCTTTATGGTTCTTATTTCTCCTCCGAGTTTTCCTTTATGTTCACTCATTAAGACTTTAAGACTTTGGACATAACTGTAGCACTTGCTTGAAAGCCTATTTTGATTAACTGCTAATTTTATTGACTATAGGTTTTCAAAAAGTTTCTTTGCATGCCTACTAATTTTTATGGTATATTGGAGCAGTGGAGGTTGTGTTGTCAGAGACTAGATTCTGTTATCTTTCCCTGAAGAGTGTTGATTTTTGTTCTAGCAGGAAGCTTAAATGCTGGCTACTTACTTCCCATTGATGGAGGCTTGGTTTTATGCCATTAGGACAGATCCAGGTTTTATCAAGTTTCTCTATCTTACAGGATTCAATCTCCGTACTGTCTCCTCTGTGGTCCTTGACAGGGTTTGCTTTTAGGTTTTGTTAGGACATATCTAGAGAAGCCCTTACTCTGGGGAAAAGACGCCATCAAACTTCATCTACAAAATACCAAGTCGTGAGTAGTTTCGGCTTTGCTGGCCACACAGTCTCTGCTGTACTACTCATCCAACTCTGCCATGGTCACACAAAAGCAACCACGGATAGTATATAAACAAATAAGTGTGACCAAATTTCAACAAAATTTTATTTACAAAAACAGGTGTCTGTGCCGTGAGCTGACATCACGCCACTGCACTCCAGCCTGGGCGACGGAGTGAGACTCCATCTCAAAAACGGCAAACAAACCAGCAATCGACACAGGTGTCTGGCCCACAGCTCGGCACCTCCCTTTTCCTCTCCGCTC
The DNA here is from genome assembly GCA_004027835.1 of Alouatta palliata. Lineage (NCBI taxonomy): Eukaryota > Metazoa > Chordata > Mammalia > Primates > Atelidae > Alouatta > Alouatta palliata. Next base: position 21,696 of record PVKV010014332.1, on the reverse strand, counting down.
CTCGGCAGCGGCTATCTGGCATGCCCTGCGCAGGCACAACCCAGTCCTCAGCCACGGACCTTTAAGGAACCCCCACCCTGACTCCACAGGTCCCTCTGCACAGATCTTCCTCTGAGTCCCCTGAAGATTCCACACCCGTCAGTAGTGCTGGACTGTGACTTCTGCTTTGAAGGTCAGCTCAGCAGGACTGCTCTCCCCTGCTGGCCTTTCCGCCAGGGCTGGGAAGTTAGTCCCGGGTGAACGCGGAGTTCGCCTCACGCTTCTCTTGGGAACCGCAGTGTTGCTTGGTCTGCTGCTGTCCGATGCCTGGAAACAGTCATCTCTTGACAAATTCTGTCCATGTGTTTTTCAAAAGTGTGCTTTTTTTTTTTTTTTTGAGACAAGGTCTCACTCTGTTGCCCAGGCTGGAGTGCTGTGGTGCAATCTTGGCTCACTGCAACCTCCAACCCCCCGAGTTCAAGCAATTCTCCCACCTCAGCCTCCTAAGTAGCTGGGATTAGAGGCGCGCACCACCATGCTTGATCAATTTTTGTATTTTTAGTAGAGATGGGGTTTCACCATGTTGGCCAGGCTGGTCTCGAACTCTTGACCTCAAGTGGTCCACCCACTTCAGTCTCCCAAAGTGCTGGGATTACAGGCGTTGAGCCACTGTGCCTGGCTAAAAATGTTGACATTTTTACTTCTAATTTTGAAGAATATTTTCAGCGAGCACGGAATTCAAGGTCAGAAGACTGTTTCGGTCTCTGGGGGCACCACTGCAATTTCTTCCGGAGCGCATGGTCTCTGCTGAGAAGCTGCCAGACGGCTTCGCTGCTGCTTCCGTTGGGGCCATTTACCTTTTCTCTTGGCTCCTTTAAAGGTGTTCTCACTGCCATTGGCGACTGTGACTTGTCTTGCTATCCCTTTTCCAGGCGTGTTGTGGTTGGAATTTCTCATGCTGCTTTAATCAGTGGCTGGGTCTCCTTTCAGCAGTGATGACTTCGCAGCCTCATCTGCATCCCATTCTCTCTCTAAGGCTCCGCCACCCACGAAATGCTCGCGTCCCGTCCCGTCTCAGCCCTGGCATCTGCCCCGTCCTGCCTCTCACATGCTTTTCTTTTCCTTCCAGTTCAGGAGTGCTCTTTCAAGAGGCGCTCACTTGCTAGCAGGTGCATTTCAGCCACCGCTGAGGTTTTTTGTTTTTTAAAAAATTCTAGAATTTCCTTTTGATTCTTTTTCATAATTTCAAATCTACTGCCAGATTTGGGTTATCTAATGTCTTGAAGATAAGACCCAGAGTTACATTCAAGAGATACACGACAATATTCCCAGTGTGATGGGTCCCATGAGTCACCCCAGCAGCCGTCACAAAGCGCTGTGGTCCCTTGCCCCGGGGGACACGTCCAGGACCCCAGTGGATGCCAGAAACTGGGAACTGCAGACAGTCCTGATCCTCTGTATACACCCTTGTGCTAAAGGTTAATCTATAAATTAGGCACAGTCAGAGATTCACAGTAACCGACAGGAAAAGAGGAAAGCTGTAATGGTATACTGCAACAGAGTTACGAGATACGGCCTGTGTTGCCTCACCCTGCTTGCTGGGAGGCAAAAGGATGCAGCAGGCAGGGACAGAGAGCTCATCATGCTGATTGGAAGGCTGCACAATTGGGAATTTACAGGCCGGGCATGGTGGCTCACACCTCTAATCCCAGCACTTTGGGAGACTGAAGTGGGTGGATCACCTGGGGTCAGGAGTTCGAGACCAGCCTGGGCAACATGGTGAGACCCCATCTCTACTAAAAATACAAATATGAAGCCAGGCACGGTGGCAGGTGCCTGTAATCCCAGCTACTTAGGAGGCTGAAGCAGGAGAATTGCTTGCACCCGGGGGGCAGAGGTTGCGATGAGCGGAGATTGCACCACTGCACCCCAGCCTGGGCGACAGAGCAAGACCTTGTTTAAAAAAAAGAAAAGAAAAAGAAAGAAAAAGAACTTATGAATTACATGTCTCTAGAATTTTCCATTTAGTGTTTTCAGACCATGCTTGGCCTTCGGTAACTGAACCCACGGACGAGGGGCAGCTACTGCGTCACCGGCGGCTCGTGTTGAGCAGCGGAGGTCTGTGTCTCCCCGCCCTGGAGGCTGGAGTCCGAGGTCAAGCTGTGGCTCCTCTCCGTGGCTGCGTGGCAGACGCCGCTGTCTCCCCGTGCGCCTCAGGGCCGTCCCTCTGTGTGTGTTCGTCTCCGCCTCTCCTTCTTGTGGGGACGAGCCACACTGAATTGGGGCTCTCCCTATCGACCTCATTTGAACTTAACTGCTGCTTTCAAGGTCCCATCTCCAACAGCCTGACCAACACGGTGAAACTCCGTCTCTACTAAAAATACAAAAACATTAGCCAGGCATGGCGGCGGCGAGCGCCTGTAATCTCAGCTACTTTGGGAGGCTGAGGCAGGAGAAGCCCTTGAACCTGGAAAGCAGAGGTTGCAGTGAGCTGAGATGGCGCCACTGCACTCCAGCCTGGGTGACAGAACACGACTGTCAAAAAAAGAAACATCCCATCTGGAGCCACAATTACACTGTTGGGTACCAAGAGCTAGGATTGCAACGTGTGAATTTTCAGAGAACACAATTTAGCCCAAAGCACAGCTGCTCAGTCTGGGAGGTTGCAGAGGTGAAAAGATTGCTGTGTCCCCAAGCCAGGGGCCCACAGGAGCCGCCTCCTCTATGACCAGGCCTCAGGCAAAAAGGCTTTGATTTGAAAGGGAGATCACACCCATATCCTGGAGGCTGCAATCTCCAGGAGTAGGAGTGGGACAGGAACCCAGGCCCTTGGGCAGCTCCCCCAGCCCTGACTGCAGCGCTGGTATGCGCAGAGGAGGACCCTGCAGGGACGAGACGCTGACGTTGACTAGGGCCAGGCCATGGTGCACAACCAGCCTGGGTGGCACTGTGTTAGTACAAACAAGAAGTCCTCCCCTGACGATAGGCTCTGGGCCTGGGCCTGGCCTGTATCCCTCCCCTGCAAGGAACCATCCCTCCTCCATGGAGGGCGAGCTTGGTGGTCCTGTCCATCAACCGGTGGCCATGCTCCCTGAGAAGGAAGACCCTGTCGCCCCAGGGACTCGTCATGGGCTCCTGGACCTGGAAGCCCGAATGGCCCAGTCTCCTGCCGTGGGCTCTTCAGTTCTTTCTTCTGTTAAGATGGCTGCCCCTCCTTCCAATAAACACCCTCTTTTCTTCCTGGCTGAAGTTGGCCAGCTTCGGCTTGTGTTATTGCAACCGGAGAATCTTAACCATGCCTGGGGCTCCATGGTGATTACACTGGAATTTCCCAATGGTGGGAGGCTGGGCCTGGGGCCTGGGCAGCCGGGAGCCTGCTGGGCCATCAGGTGCTCTGGGCATCATGTCCAGGGCCTTCCCTGGAGAAAGACCAAAATATAGGCGCAAACACCACTCCTTTTCCCCTCCTTTCCCAGGAGAAGGGCCCCATGGGAGCAGGGATGTCTCCTTCCATAAAGGGACAGGGGCTGGGCTCATGTATGAGTCCCTTAGAAGGGGTGACAACTTCTAGCCTTCTGAGAATACTCCAGGATGACAATGTGGCCTGAGACATGGAGCTGCCGGAAGTGCTGGCATGTTCCTGGGGAAGGAGGCGACCTCAGAGTCACAGGGGGTGTAACCCCCATCATGGTGGGCCCAGGAATGGGACTGACTGTGGATAAACTCAGGGAAAATGCATCAAAGGACAGCAGCCCACACAGTGCCTTGCTACGCACTCCTGGGGTGAAGGCTGCTGAGGCAGGAGCTCCGGGCTGGCCGAGAATGTGAGTGTCATCCAGGACCACTTGATGGCAGCTGGGGTCACCCAAACTGCCTCAAAACCTACAAATGGCAGCTGCGTTGGCCATGCACGGGGCCCAGGTAAGAGCAAACAGTGCAGGTGACGCACCTCTCCGAGTGGGTCTGGTCGGACAAACCACGGGGTGAGCATCCAGGGGAGCCCTTGGGACTGACAGTGGGTGAGAGGTTCTGGGTGCAGCTCTGGCTGGTCTCCAAGACCAGTGTCTGGGGCACACAACATGGAACAGGCCAGATGGGGATGAACACGCTATCGTTTACTAAGAACTGGTGTGTGAATCTTTCAAAAGATGGGACAGTCAATCAAAGCCTGCAAAAGAGACCACGCACCATGGCTCATGCCTGTAATCCCGGCACTTAGGGAGGATGAGGCTGGCAGATCACATGAGGCCAGGAGTTTGAGACCAGCCTGGGCAAAGTGGCAAAATCCCATCTCTACTAAAATACAAAAATTAGCCAGGTATGGTGCTGGGCACCTGTAGTCCCAGCTAGAGAGTAGCTTGAATCTGGGGGGCAGAGGTTGCAGTGAGCCGAGATCACACCACTGCACTCCAGCCTGGACGACACAGCAAGACTCTGTCTCAAAAATAAAAGAATGAATAAATAAAAATACTGTAGTCCCAGCTACTCGGGAGGCTGAGGCAGGAGAATTGCTTGAACCCTGGCAGCGGATGTTGCAGTGAGCTGAGGTCGTGCCACTGCACTCCAGCCTGGCGCCTGGTGACGGAGTGAGACTCTGTCTCAAAAAAATAAAAAAACAAAAATAAAGCTTGCAAAAAGGGGCAAGGGGCACCTGAAAGAGGAGAGAGCAACCGGGAGGCTGAGCAGCCTGCCTGAGCTTTGCAGTTTTTCTCAGTCATAAAATGGTTTCACATAAGGTGTGAAATCAAAATGCAGACAGCAAGCCAGCACGTGGGAGAGAAACGAAGTCAGTGCGGCCCATTTCATACAGAGCTGGCGGCTTAACCACCCAGAAAGAATTTATTTCAGGAACCTTTAAAACACAGTAACATGAAGACTTTGGTCAACTGTGGTGGCTTATGTGACTGTGTTGGTATGTGCTGTGTGTGTTTGCACGTATACGTGTATCTGTGCGTAATTGTGTTAAATGCCATCGGGAGGTAGCATTCTCAACTCAAGACAGATACACATATGCATGCCGAGAAGTCAAGAAAGAAACTTGAAATCTTGCACATAAATTAGAAATATCAGTATAATTCTATGATATATTTACCTTTAAAAATATGTATTTCCAGCCCGGCACGGTGGTCCACTCCAGTAATCCCAGCACTTTGGGAGGCCAAGGCGGGTGGATCACTTGAGGTCAGGAGTTCAAGACAAGCCTGGTCAAAACATGGTGAAACCCTATCTCGACCAAAAATGCAAAGATGAACTGGGCGTGGTGGTGCATGCCCGTGATCCTAGCTACTCGGGAGGCTGAAGCAGGAGAATTGCTTGAACCCAGGAGGTGGAGGTTTTAGTGAGCCAAGATCACACCACTGCACTCCAGCCTGAAGACCAGAGCAAGTCTCCATCTCAAAAAAAAAAAAAAAAAAAATGTATTTCCTAAGCCAGTCAAAAAGAAAGAAAAAAGAAAAGACAAATACTGTTTGATTCTGCTTATATGAGGCCCCCAGAGTAGTCAAATTTATAGTGACAGAAAATATGGGGGTGGCTGCCAGGGGCTGGGGCAGGCAGAGGGGAAGTTGGGTTTCATGGGAGCAGAGCTTCTGCTTTCCTACAAAAAGGCATTCTGGAGATGGATGCTGGGATGACAGCAGCGTGAATGTACCGAATGCCACTGAACTGAGCACTGAAAAGATGGTCAGTTTTGGCTGGGCGCAATGGCTCACACCTGTAATTCCAGCACTTTGGGAGGCAGAGGCAGGTGGATTACCTGAGATCAGGAGTTGGAGACCAGCCTGGCCAACATGGGGAAACCAGGTCTCTACTAAAAATACAAAAACTAGCTGGGTGTGGTGGTGGGCACCTGTAATCCCAAACACTTGGGAGGCTGAGGCAGGAGAGTCGCTTGAACCGTGGAGACGTAGGTTGCAGTGAGCCGAGATTGTGCCACTGGACTCCAGCCTGAGCAACAGAGGGAGTGTCTGTCTCAAAAAAAAAAAAAAAAAAAAAAAAAAGTAAATTTTATCTTACATATACTTTACCACCATACAAAAACTGGAAAAATAGGCTTTTCCTAATTCTGTCAGCAGACAGTAAAAGCTTAGAAACAATGAAAAAAACCCAGCAGCAGTGAACACACTGGCACCTAAAGTGGGGACCTCTAAATACTCCACCAAAGTCCCTTTGAAAAGAACCATGAATCCTTGGAGAAATGACTGGTTCCAGACTGAGATACGACATAGGCAAGACAAACCTGGAACTTCTCATCGCGTCAGAAAGCCGAGAAACTACCCAAGACTACTGGGGTCATTTCAAAAGTGCTCACCAGTCAACTTAAAAGTATCTCCATTGGCCAAATGTGGGACAACATGATTACCAGTGAAGATGCTAAGTACAATGAAGGGCATTGTGTCAGCCACACCCTCGTGTGGTCCTTAGTGAATAATGGCCTTATTTAACCTCCTGCCCCGAAGCAGGGAAGAACCTGTGGTTTGCCTTTCATTGACAGATTAAGGCAAAAGTGCAGAGACTTTCCAGATATAATTAAGTCCCTAATCAGTTGAGTTTGAGTCAGCCAAAGGGAGATCTTCCCAGTGGTCCTGACTTTACAGGCAAGCCCTTTATAAGAGAGTCCAGGGCTTCTCTGAAGTCAGAGGCTCGAAGGGGCAGAGACCCTCTCCCTCTGTTGCTGGCTTTGAAGGAGGAAGCTGCCATGAATGCTGCAACTCCATGGAAATGAGTTCTGCCAAAACCTGAATGAGCATGGATGCTGCTCCCTCCCCAGTTGGGTCCCCAGATGAGAACGCAGCCTGGCTGACACCTTGATCTCAGCCTAAGGAGACCCTGGGTGAGGACTCTGGCTAAGCTATACGGAGACATCTGGCATACAGAAGTGCATACACTAAATGGGACTTGTTTAAAGCTTTATGTTTGTGGTAACTTGTTCCACAGTCATTGAGAAGTACTGTACACATCCAATACAGTACATTTAAATAATATACTTAAATTTATGATGTCATAATAATGTGTATTTAAAATAATCAATATGTTTCTCTGCCCTCCCCCACGTACCAAATATTTGATGTGGGAAAGTGTATCTTTAGAAGGACTCTTGCAAATCAATGCTGAAGAAATACCAGGTTTAGAAAATTGCAATTTTGCACCCCCAAATGCAATGATGGAGCTAGGGCAGTGGTCCTCAGCTGGGGGCAATACTGCGCCTCTGGCAGTGTCTGCAGGTGTTGTTAATTGTTGTAACTGAGAGCTGCTGTAGGGGTCAGGGATGCTGACCAACAGCTTACCGTGTGCAGGACGGCCCCACAGCAAACATCTGGCTGGAAAGACCCTCAGGTGAACTCCAGGGGTTTCTGCTTCCTGTTGGCCATGCTTCTGTGTTGCCCCCTCTCCTTGAAAGTGGGTAGAATCTGTGACTTTCTTTTAACCAACAGAATATGGCAGAGGGGTTAGATGTCATACCTGGGATTACATCATGGTATGTAAGATTCTGGAGTCACCCTCTCTGTCTTCTGCTGGCCTTGAAGAGGCAAGTGTGAACTGCCTTTGGGGAGTCCACATAACTGGGAACTGTGGGTGGCCTGTGGGAAGTGAGGACCTCAGTGCTGCAACTACAAGGAACTGAATTCTACCAAGAAGCCAAGTGAATGAAAAGCAGACCCTGTCCTAGTCGGACCTTCAGATGAGAATGTGGCCCCAGCTGACACCTTTGGGATCCTGGGATAGAGAACCTAGCTAAGTTGTGCCCTGGGTCTCTACCCACAGAAACTGTGAGATAAGAAACATGTGTTGTTCTAAGCCACTAAGTTTGTGGTAATTTGTTCCACAGCACAGAAAACTAACAGTCTGACCCAAGTGCCCACAATGCCAAGACTGAGAAATCTGACTTAGGTTGGTTTCTTTCTGCAAGGGCTGGATTGCAAACACGTCTGTCTTGGTGGGCTATTCACTCTCTGTCATTGTGTCTGATTTTTATCACTGTGTCATAAATGGCCACAAACCCAGCTGCTGAAACAAACCTTGTGCGTGCCTGGTTCACAGTGCTGCGGAACACGCGCGGCTGGTTCACGGCGCCGGGGAACATGCTGGTTCACAGTGCTGTGGAGCACGCACGGCCGGTTCACGGTGCGGCGGAACGGAGCTCTGGGCATTCTTGCAGGGCTTTTCTCTTAGGGCCTCATGGGCTGAGAGCAGATGCCAGCCAGGCTGGGCTCCTCTCTGGAGGTGCTGGGAAAGACTCCACTTGCAGCTCATTCAGGGTGTGGACCGAATTCGGTTCCTGTGGGTGCAGGGCCACAGTCCCCATCTTCCTGCTGGCTGCAGTCAGTGTGGCGCTCTGCAGGAGGCTGTGTTCAGTCCCTTTCCCTGGCTCATGGAAAGCCTGCCTCAGGGAGAATCCCCTTCCCTCCTGCCACCAGCCAGGGGAAAGAAAAAACAACCCAAACTCTGCTTTTAAAAGGCTCATGGGGTTCAACCAGGCCCACCCTGATCCTCGCTCTATTTTAAAGTCAACCCGTTAGCAGCCTAAACTATATTCACAAAATACCTTTTGCCAGACAATATAACACTCACAACAGTGAGAGTTATTCACAGTTCTGGGAATCAGGGCACAAAATCTGGGTTGGGGGTGCATCTTGGAATCACCACAGCCATGGTACCACGAAAGCAGTCACAGATGGTACGTAAACGGATGAGTGGGGCCGTGTTCCAATAAAACTTCATTCACAAAAACAGATAGGGAATAAGATTTGCCCAGTGGTGACTGTAGTTTGCTGACCCTTCGTCTAGGAAATGTCACCAGCAGCTGCTAAAACTATGAAAAGAAAAGCCACTGGGCACTTGGTGGCTGACGGCTGTAGCTGGCTATACCCAAACCCACTCTCTGAGCAGGCTCATGTCCTAGGAGGAGATCCCAGGACATCCAGTGTCCCCCGCCATGCACAAGGGAAGTGCCATCTCCATGAAGCAGCCTTGCCAAATGGACTGACCTCACCACCGAGTGTGGAAAGACACGTGCTGCGCTGTGTGGTGCGACTTGTGAAACCCAGAGCGTTGGGAACTCCCGAGGATAAATGCCCTTGCTTCTCCAACACGTAAGTGGCAAGAATGAAAAGACAGGGGCACCTATTGATCAAAGGGAGTTCCCGAAGCACAGGAGCAAGGCAGCATGTGAGTTCTGCGTGGGGCGACTTGAGGACACTGTCCGTGAGATCCATTTATGACAATGGGGAAATCTGAGCCCTGTCCAGGATTGACCATGTTAAAGCATTACTGATATTTGTTTAGCTGTGAAAATGGATTTTGGAAAAAGGGTTCTTATCTTTGGGGAACATGAGATGAGAGATAGAGGCCCACTGGGACTTGCTGTAATGAAAGTAATCTAGGGAGGGAGTTGAAGGGTGGGAGGCACTGGGCTGGCTGTTTAGCGGCACTCGTGGAATCGAAGGAAGCCTGGAATATGTCTGTGCGTGTGTAAAATTCTCCCAATAGAGAGTTTGGAAATAATCTGCCTTCAGACTACAAGGCAAGGTTTCAAGTGGAAAGACCCAGGAGTCAGGGGAGCTGTGGGTACTCCTCAGAGCTGTGGGAACCTGGCTTTCTCTCCACCAAGCCCTTCAGGAAAACTCAGGTTGTGACTCACTATGGAGAAGGTGTTGCTGGGCGCTTGTGAGTCCAGGCTAGTGTGTGGCAGAGTGTGGCCAGCAGCAGCCCCGGGACTCCTTCCCTCCATGTAGCCCTGGGGGCCACTGTTCAAGTTCCCAGGGAACAACCCAGCTTCCCTCCACCTTGGCTTTGGAAGCTGAGCACCGAATTCCTGAGTAGCTAAACTCACCCAGGGACTGACTGCCCAGGGGTCTTGCAGCTTTGCTCCTGCACCATCCGACTCACTCAGCCAGCCGCACGCTGCAACAGATATCTGGGACATAGGAGCTTGAGAACAAACGGGCCACACCTACCACAGGGCAGCTTACAAACAGCACCAGACCCAGTAAGCCAGGATGACAGCCACTGACACCCCATTACCATGAGAATCTTGAGATTTGCGTGTCCAGCACCACCTCCATGGCTGCATAAAGTCAGACAGGGGAGGGTGGGAAGGAGGGGAGGAAGGAGGAAAAGAAGGCAAAATGGAGTAGGCGGGTGGGTGGATGGATGGATGGATGGATGTTTGGTTGATGAATAGTTGGGTGGATGGATTGGTAAATGGATGAGTGGGTAGATGAATGAGTAGATGAATGTGTGAGTGGACAGATGGATGAATGGAAGAATGGATGGTAGTGTGGATAAGTGGGTGGGTGGGTGGATGGATGGATGGATGGATGGACAAATGGATGGATGGATGGACAAATAGATGGAGGAATGATTGAGTGGATACATTGGTGGGCAATGAGTGGGGAGATCAATGAATGGGTGGATGGATGGATAAATGGATGGATGAATGGTTGAGTGATTGCATGGATGGTTGTGTAGCTAGGTGGATGGATAGTGGGTAGAAGAGTGAGTGGCTAGACAGACAGATAGATAGAGATAAATGATAGATAGATAGATAGATAGATAGATAGATAGATAGATAGATAGATAGATAGATGCAGAGAGAGGATAGATGGGGCACACAGAGGATGACGGACATGACAGTTATGAATATACCTGCAGACACAGAGCCACAGGGACATGCAGATGAACGCACACTATCAGGAACCGCCACTAACGTCCCAGCCACGTTACAGCTCTCAGTGCTTCCCACACGGTAACTCATCAGTTCACTCATGGCAGCCCTTGGACGCGGGTACTGCAGAGGGAGCATGTGAGGTGCAGAAGGACCCTCCTTCTTGCTCAGCATCTGCAGCTATAGGCAGAGGGACCCACACCAAGTGTCTCTGGGTGCCATGCTGGGACCCACAGAAATGCAGAGTTGCACAGGCTCCTGGAGCTTGGATGGGCCCACAGACAGGGCGGGAGGTGGGACCCACGGATGACTCAGAAGCTCAGACACACCCACAGTTACAGAGAAGTAGACCCACAGAGGGGCCCACAGAGACTCAAGAGCCAAGGAAGATCCTTGGTGCCACAGAGCGGGACCCACACAGGCAGACATGCAGCCCCAGATGGCTCTTTGACCAGGATGTCTGCCTGGACAGTGACTGGATGGGTTAAAGGAATTTTCCTCAACCCCACACCCCACACCTCATGCCATCCAGATCTGCCCACAATTGGTCAGTGCGGGGTGCCTGAGGGTAACCAGGGGAGGGCTGGCTTTGGGCTGCCAACTATCAGCCAACCTGGCCAGCAGCAGGTGTAACTATGAGGTGACTCTAGGGTGTGAAGAAGCCACTGAGGCCAGCAGTAGGGAGGTTCCACTGCCGACACCCCCAGGCCAACCCTCCTCTCTATCCCCCAGGCTTGGCCTGAGCCCTCCAGAATTCTCTATATTTGGGGACGCTACCTTCCACAGCCTCAGCAGGAACCAGCCCTTTGCTGCCCTGCTTTGAGAGAATCACCACCCCTGCCCTGTGGGCCTGGGCGAACAAGCAGCCAGTGGACTGGAAGTGCAGCTGAGAGCCAGCCGGGGTCTCCAGGCAAGGAGGGAGAGGAGCGTGGGAAGGTCCAGGTCCCCAGGTCACCCTGGAAGTGCAGCTGAGAGCCAGCTGGGGTCCCAGGCAAGGAGGGAGAGGAGCGTGGGAAGGTCCAGGTCCCCAGGTCACCACAGGGCAGCTTCAGGGTGGACACAGCCCAGCGGGATTCTGGCCAGCTGGTCCTGTGCCCTGCCGGGTGCCTGCACTGCTTCTGCGTGAAACAGTACCCTTCCGATCTCCAGCCCTAGGACCACCCCCAGGCCATTCAAAGCCGGCTGGGCTCTTTTCCCCTGGGAAATACTGGGGACCTCAGCGTAGGCTCTTGCCTTGTGCTGGGTGGGCCTCTCCAGACCCCCAGTGGGCAGTCTGTGCACCCCTGTCCCCGGAAATGTGGGCCTAGGCCTGGTGTCCCCGTGCCACCCCAGGGAAGATAAGCACCCTGTGGGTGGGCCACCTCTGGCCCTGGGAGGACCTTTCCTGAAGGTCAGCATCCCTTGTCTACCAGCCCCTGACTGGTCCAGTTCTGGAGAGGGTGAGCATGGACAGGGAGGCCCAGGGGGTTGCAGGCGGCCAGGCCTGGAAGGGCAGGCTGGAGTGAGGGGCAGCATACCCCAGGGACAGATGGGCGACAGACCTCTGGAGGTCCCCCCCCACCCCCTGTCCAGCACCAGCCTCTTGCATGTCTTCATCTCTGTTCAGAATCTGGCCCTGAAGAAGTAGCAGAGGCTGAGCGCAACCCCAGACATGATGGAGGCGAAGGGCAAGACCCGGCGGTCCGATGCGGCTGGAACATGTTGTGGCCGTCAGAGGAGGGAAAGGCAGGACAGCCGTGCCCACTGGTTGGCCGGGCTGGGCAGAGGGTGCCCAGAGGAGGGCGGGCCCGGCCTCCTCCCCATCCTGCTGGATGAGGCGATTTGGTTGGCTGGCCACTGTGCTGGCCACTGGTGGACCCCATGTGCCCTACTGGGAGCCAAAGGAAGTGGCCAGTGGTTAGGAGCAGAGGTGGAGGCGGCGAGGCCCGCAGGCGTTGGGGAGCCCCGGCACCCGCCCATGCCCTCGCCTGCCAGCCGTCTGCTCACAGAGCTGGGTGGCACCTGACGTCTCTCTGTATACGCCTTGACCAGGAGGACAGTGCAGGGTGGCCATCGGGAAACCAAGACTCGGCCCCTCCATGCCAGGTTTGTGCGATCTGCATGAGCTGCAGAAGGCTTCCACCGAGAAGGCAGCGGCAAGGACCAAGGTGACAGCAGAGATCCCGGATCACCCGGGGGCTGGCGTGGAGATAGCGTGTGCGCATGCACGTGGGTGAGTGTGCCTACGCATTGTGCACACAGGTGCGTATCAGTGTGCCCGTGCCTGGTGTGTGTGTGTGTGTGTGTGAGAGGCTGTGTGAGTCACACGTCCACACTCACAGGTGAGGGCTGGGGCTGACACTGCCAGAAAGGGTCTCTTGTCCCCCTCTGCGAGCTGACTGCCTTCCTGTCCTGCTGGGTGCCAGCTTCCCCAGATGCCGACATGCTGGAGCAGCCTTTGTGCTTCGCTGGGGCTTTGTCCTACTGTCCCACCCCCTGGGATGACTTCACTGGTGGCCTCTGATGCTTCAATATCGAGGACTTAAGGTGACCCTCTGGGTTGGGGGCAACGGGAACATCTGAGATCAGGAAGCTAAAGCTCCTTCCAGGACAGTCTGGATCTCCTGGGGTCACAGCCTGCCCTGCTCAGAGCTCGTTTGGGGGGCAGGGGAGGGTCCCAAGGCAGAGGGCTGCTCAGAAGAGGCTCCAATGCAGACGCATCTGCACAGACCAGGCCCCCGGGACAGAGACCTTTATCTAGAAAAAGGACCCCTGTGGGGAGGGACCCCAGGAGGAAGTCTCTGAACAGTCAGGGGTCCCAGGACAGCCACCCTGGGAGGAAGAGGGTCCAGGTTAGTGCTAGAGGGGCCAGCGAGAGGCCTGTGTACGGAAGGGGGCGCCCGAATGCCTGCCAGGCCGGCAGGCTGGGCTGGGAGGCAGCAGGCGGAGCCTGGCCCGTTGGGCAGGGAGGGAGCAGGGGTCGGGCGGGAGCCGGAGGTCAGGCCGCCTCCAGGAGCGGCCAGCAGACAGCAGGGGGAGCTTGGAACCCGACTGATCCAGCCCTGACTGCAACCTCTGCCCTGTGAAGCCCAGGCCTTGCTGCTCCTGATCCCCCTGGGCAGAGGTGCCCTGCAGGGCCGGTCAGTCCTCACAGGCCAGCAGCCGCCCTTGGGGATGACCTTGAGGCTGAGAAAGGCCCTGAAGGGACCGTGGAGTTGTTCCTGAGCTACCCTGGACTCAATTCCGGGGAGCTGGGGCTCAACCCATAGCCTACCAGGCAGGCAGGTTGGGGGCCCCAGTCCAGGCTCAGGCAATGAGGAGCCCAACCGCATCACGAATGCACCAAGCCTGCCAGAGGGCAGCCGGGAGAAGGGTGGCCCTCAAGACATTGGATGCCCCAGGCCCAAAACCCAGACCCCCCTGGAACTTCGAGGAGGACTCTGTGGCCAGCGTGGGCCTGGGGCTGGGGTGACCCTGTCTCCTTCCTTATTCTGAGCCCAGCAGCCACTTACTTGGACTGCTGTGAGTCACAGGACCCTTGCCCCAGGTCTACAGCAGCGGGCCCTGCACGCAGGGGGTTCGCTCACAGGGTCTGCAGGGCTTTGGTTTAGCCTGGTCAAGGTGTGGGAAAGCCCTGGCCGAACCTGCAAGTCCCCCCCACCAACCTGCCTGAAGGGAGCGCCTGCTTCATCCTACCTGGAGCCCGGGGGGCTCAGAAAGGCAAACCTCTGGCCTGCCCCTGACCTGGGGGTGCCTGGAGACTGTGGGGCTAGCAGCGGTGGGAACGGGGCTGGAGTCCTGAGCAGGAGGCAAGGTGCAGGGCAGCGGAGGCACAGCACCAGGACAGGCCGGGACCCTGGGGCTCTCCAACCTAGGGGTTAACCGGGACTTCCGGGTCCTAAGTGTGGGGGCCCTACAGGGTGGGACCCAGTGCCCTCCCTCTATCCAGTGATACAAACCAGCCTGCCTACCACAAAGCCTGAATCATGCCTCCTCTTCCTCACCAGAAAACCTGGACGGCCCCCATCCGACTCCCAGAGAGCCCGGACAGCCCCTGCATACCCGATAGCTCGGCCCGGTCGTCTCTCCTGTGGGGACCCTGGTAGGTAGAACCCAGCTCTTACACAGGGGCTTGAAAAGCTGGGGTGGCTCCCGGGTGACCCCAGGAATCCTCCAGGACAGGAGATGTTGCATGCACACTGCTTCATTGTCTGACCTCCAGGGAGCACACCGCCAGGAGACTCGGGAGGCTGAGCAAGGGGCCTTCCCGCAAGGGAGCCAGAGTGGGTGGGGGCGCAGGCTCCAGTGGTCTCTCCCCCTGCACCACAGTCCCACAGCTCCAAGAGTCCTGGCCAGGTTTGGAGCAGGGGGCAGGGGTCTGCATTCCTAGAGGTGTCACCCCCCCCTCACCGCCTGCCTCTGTCACCCAATCCTCTGGCCCAGGACCCTGCTCCCAGTTGGTGCTGACACATCTGACAGCCGGGCCGCCATTCGTCCAGGCCCGGGCAGCCAGTGGGTGGGTGGCCAGGGCAGCCTGGGCAGGAAATGGCAGCGCAGCGGAGGGCCATGGAACATTCCTCCAGCCTGCGCACTCGCTGGTCCCTCTGGCAGCCAGTCCAGGACATGCCTCCGTCCGGGGCTGGGTTCCCACACCCGACACCCCCCCATCTCCAGGCCCCTGTGTGTACAGGGGAGGCTTTGAGCACACAGCTCAGAACTGAGGGTCCCCATTCTCCCCTCGTGCCCCTCCTCGGTCAGTCCCTGCGTCCGCTCCCACTCGGTGCTGGTGCCAGCAATATGAGGGTTTGCGTTGGCTTTCGGCCAAACCCCGGAATGTGCCTGTTGGCTGCACGGCAGCTGTTCTTGGAACCGGGCGACAATGCACAGACTGTCTCTGAGACGTGGGCGGACGGGGTGCAGACTGCCCAGAGCTGCGCACGGGCCCAGGCCCTGAGACAAGGCTGAATGGGCTCACACAGGCGGAGACACCAGTGAATGGGCTCGGGGCATCCAAAGACGCAGCAGAACCTGGAACCAGCACTGGGGGCCCTGGACCTGGGACTGGGCCTGTGTGGGGTGCGGGGCGCAGGTGGCTGAGGGCACATGCTGCTGAGAACGCTGATGAATGGGGAGCAGAGCACCCCAATACTCAGACTTGCAGGAACACGGGGTCCAGGTGCTGAGGAGGGCATACAAACGATGGCACCCCAATTCCAGACAGGCATGCACATAGTCTCAGGCAAGGGCCACGTCACCCACATGGGCTACAGAGCACCCAGCTGTGTGGAGTCTTGGGGGGACAAGGCACCCCAATTTTAGGGTCAGTGGGGTTCATGTCTCTCAGATGCTTCTGGGATTGTGGGGGCTTCAAGCCCTTGAGGAAGGTGCACAGACCCCTGGAGGCTTGGATGGTGAAGCTGAGAATTTGTGAATAGGGCACAGAGGTGTCTGGACAGGAATGAATGTAGCTCCCATGGCTGAGACAGCCACGGACGAAAGGGCAGCGGGCATCCAAAGACACAAGAGGACTTGGAATCAGCACAGGGCCCTCGACCTGGGACGTGTGTCTACGTGTGAGGCAGGCAGTGGGGACTAGGCTGCCAAAGACCCTGACAGACAGGGCACGAGGCATGGAGCCCTCAGGCAGCTAGAGAAGAGCGGGCTCCAGGGCTCGGAGTGTAGGTGCGCAGTCCCCAGTGTTGCATGGGGCAGGGTAAACAGCGCAGAGGGTTAGAGTGGAGCCTCCAGAGACCCAGAAACCCAGGGCAGAGTGCCTGTCGGGGTGATGGTTGAAGTCCTCACTACCCAGCGGGTCGGAGGAGTGGGAAGGGCACCCAGTCAGCTGCTGGACACTCAGATAAGAAAGTACTAGAGCCAAACTGAGTGAACGGGTCCGCAGGACCTGCACCTTCACGAGGAGGGTCCCCTGCAGCGGGACCCGGAGGGAGCGCGTGTGTCCAGACATGTGGGTGAATAAGGGCTAGGCTCTTGGTCCTCAGGAGATGGGGGGCACCCCTGCAGATATGTGTGCTGTTGCCCACACTCTTGGAGGATTCTGGGCGCACACCACTCAGAAATGCGGGCAAGGAGCTCCCCTGCGCCCAGGCCGAGAGCTACAGAATGCACCAGCAGCTCCTCGGGGGAAAGGACACGCCGGGGCTCGAAGGGTCAGAAAGCCTCAGGCCTGATATCCAGGGCACCACGACATTCAGGGTGCTGGGGTCCACACTGCCAGACACTCAGACAGGTGGGGTATCGGGGCCCCAGTTTCTCAGTCATCCAAGTATTCAAGAGATGAGCATTCCCACTCCAGGTCTGCCAAGAGGGTGGATGGACAGAAACTTCCCCAAGCCTCCAAGCCGTAGGGTACAGAGACTCAGACACTCAGACTGACGAGTACAGGAACCCACACCCTGACATGAACGGGGTAGAGGTTCCAGGTACTTAGAATAATGGAGTACAGGTGTCCCAATGTCAGATGGTTGAGGTGGAGGCTCAGCTCCTCAGAGGCACGTTACGGGGTCACGGGAATGAGCAGCTCTCAGACGAGGGCGGAGGAGGCACCCAGAAGTGAAGTATGACTCACAGGGCTTCCAAAGCACCAGAACGAGGCACCCGGTTCCAGGCCCTGGGCTGGCACTCAGGCTTCAGTACCATGTGTCATGGGGGATTTAGAGGGTTCAACAGTAGGGGAGCATGCTGTCCTGGCACCTTGGTGACAACAGGAGACCAAGAAGGGGCAGGTCACCCAGCCCTGGGTGAGGAGGGGCTGCACAGGCACTCAGGCCGCCAGGCTGTGTCCCGCAGGCCTTCTCAACGGTGGGGTGCAGAGACACTGATGCCAGGGTGCCCGGTTGGACACAGCCCCCAGGCAAGGTAAATGGGGCCCACACAAAGCTGCGGGGGAGGGGCCCCGGCCACCAGGTCCCCGAGGCCCTTGGGAGATGAGGTCAGTGCGGGGAGGACAGGGAGAACCCCCGTCCTCTGACGCGGCGGCCTGCAGCACCAGCCATCTGCGCAGTGGATTACATGCCCCAGACGTCAGGTGACGGGGTGGCCACCCAGGCACTTCATCACGTGGGGTTTTCATCCCCAGAACACAGATTCAGAGTCTCAGAGGACAGGCACTGAGCCCATGGAATCAATACCCGCCATGTTCAGAGGAGTGGGGTGCAGGCCCCCATGTCCAAGATGGGGCAGAGCCTCCTGAGGCTCACTGATGGGGTGCAGGCTCCTCCCAGAGGCTCGGTGATGGGGTGCAGCCTCCTCCTCGAGATATGGTGATGGGGTGCAGGAGGTCCAACTGCCTGCTTGATGGGGTATAGCCTCTCAGGATGAAGAGGTGCAGACAGCCCTAATGAAAGGTGGCTGTGGCACATACAAGCTAAGAGAATGGGCACAAGGCATCCCAAACCACAGAGAACTGTGGCAAGCTGAGTTCCCCCATTCCTGGCCATCCTGGGCCCCAGCCAAAGAGGGTGCCCCAGCCCAGAGGAACGCGGAGGGAGGCCGGGGTCCGAGCGGGCGGGCGGGGCGGACATGCACTCACCCAGCACACTTCTCTTTGCGTGCCAGGGACTCCCGGCTCCCCAGAGCCAGCGTTTGCCTCGTGTTCCAAACTCAAACATTCCCCAGACGACCTCAGAGGAAGCTTCCCCATCCAGGAGGCCCACCAGGGTCTCCATGGGGCTGCTGGCTGCCAGGCTGCTGGCTGCCAAGCCGCTGTCTCGGGGCCTCAGGGCTGGCCTCGGGCTCCAGCTCTGTTTGGTTTTCTCCTTCCTGCCCTGGAACCTCAGACGCCCGTCTAGCCATGAAGGCGCCCATATACTGGGGAAGGTACAAAGCCGCTACACAGCCAGAGGCAGAGAATCTCGCTCGGGGCACGTAGCTCAGCTGTGCCCTGGGGCCAGCGTCTGGCCACCCCTGCACATGTGCCCTTGCTTGCCTAAAAGCCCCGCTAGGGCAGCCTCTGGCCCCTCTCATCCCAGACTGGCCAGACTAGGAGACAGACCCATGCCCTGTGCAAACACCAGAAGGACGTGCACATCCCCACACACCCAGAGCTGCGTGTGACTGGAGGGGCCCCGACACGTGCATGCGTGGCCCACACGGCCCCCTGCTGTGGCCCAAAAGCATCCTTGGAGCCTGGGCTATGTCCTCCGTACGTGCTGCCTGGCCCCCCACGGGCCCCGCCCTGCTGAGACAGGTTTTCCCGTTAAGCATTAACTAGCAGCGATAAGGGCTCTGGGAAATGCCCTGGCCTGGGAGGGCCCCTCCAAGGTGGGCCCAGCTCATGGACCTGACTAGACTGGCTGGACGAGATTAACCGGCCAGAGCCGAGTAGAGAACTCAGGCTGTAGGCCCTGCTTGGGGGTCCAAATGAAGCAAGGGACACTGAAGTTAGACTGGAGTGAGGACTTCCGGCCACTGGCTCAGGGGCCAGCAGCTGAGGGGGTCGCTCATTAGGAGACCAAGAACTCAGGACACTGGGCCAACCCAAGAGGCAAAGGCGCGGAGGGGACTGTCCTGAGGGTGCCTGGGGCTGGAGGCAGAGGCAGCCGCAGAGCCAAGCAGGCCCACCTGGTCCTCTGAGAGCCCCTGCCCCACACTGCCCAGGGCAGCCCCTGCCTGGCCCCTGTCCTCCTCACACTTGTTCCCCCCGACCCATAGCACCTGAGAGTGCTCTCTTCCAAGCCAGGCGGCCCTGTGCCTTGGGACCCCTCCCCGGTGTCAGGACCTGCTCAGATCAGGTTCAACCAGTCCCCTCCTCCTGCCCCTCACCAAGGCCAGCCCTCTCGGGCCCGTCACCCCCTCCAGCAAAGCTGGGTAGGGCTCAGGGTGCCCCCAGCCCCAAGAGACCCTTGGAAATAGGCTGGAGCCCAGATGCTCAGCCCCTGGGCCTCGGAGAGACCTTCCTCCCAAAGGGAGTTTCCCAGCTCTCACGGGCCAGCAGTTCCGCCATGAGGTGAGGCTCCTGCAGCTCTACCCCCCACACCCCTCCTTCTCAAGGAAAGTGTTCAGTCACCAGAGGCAGCGCTGCCTGAGAGCTGGACCGGCCTCCGGGTGCCCAGGGTCTGAGAGGAAGGCCTGGTGGCTGGCTGGTCCAGGGAAGCAGTGGGCGTCAGGTGAGTGCGTTTATACCTGGGGGCTGCCAGCCCCAGTACGTAGGGAAGTCTTATTTTTCAGAGGAAGGACCCACAGAAAGGTGCTCCTATGGAAGCCAAAAGCATTCCACTTGAACTTACCATGGAGGGAGTCATTATTAGCAAGCCTGAAACAAGTGCCTGGCCTTGGGCTGACAAGAAGTCTAAAGGAGGGTCTCACCAGCGTTCTGCCTGCTGGGGGCTGGGGGGTCCCAATGGGGAGGGAATACAGGGTAGAATTCAGTACAAGATGTCATGGCAGGTCTAGGGGTCCCGGGGTGACCAAGGAAGCCTCGCTGGAAGAGGTGGGCTCACGTAGGCCTTGGAGGGCGAGCGGGACGGGGATGCAGCTGAAGGAGCAGAGCAGCCACCTTTGTGGGGAAAGTGGAGCTGGTTCCAGAGCCCTAAGGAGCCTCCTGGAGCTGGTGGCCGGTGAGTGGGGGATGAGGGTGGCCAGGGAGGTAGGACCATCTCCTTTCCTGGGAAAACACGGCGTAAACCCCCAGAGAAGGTTTTCCCAGCATGGCCACGGAAGATGGACACCCAAAGCTAGACGATGGGGAGAGCGGACCAGAAGGATCAGGGAGGGAGGGCGGGGGGTTCCCGGATGGGGGCTGGGAGGTCCGAGAGCCCCCAGCGCCCAAGGGTCTCCAGGCCCCTGTCCCCAGGAGCCGCACTGGAGTCCGGGGCCCGAGGGGCAGACGGCGCCATCTGGTGGCCATGCGCTCACTGCACCTGCACCTCCGTGTGGTCCCGGCGGTCCAGAGGGACCCCGCACCTCCCCAGGCCTCAGGACGACCCCCAGTGCCAAGAGCCAGCTCCCCCAGGGTCCTGGGGTTTTCTGGAGCAGCTTCTGGGTGGCCCCTGTGCTCCTCTGGGGCCAAGATTACCAGGCTGGCCCAGGAGTCCTGCTGGCCTGCAGCAGCAAATCACTGCAGGGGTGCTCTCCCTGCCCACCCTGACTGTTCTTAGACTAAAGGGGGGGATGCAGCAAAGTGGGGGCGCAGGGGAGGGGTGCACGCATGCACACGCACACGTACCCGCACGCACAGGTCGAGATTCTGTATTGGCAAGTCATCCTGAATCCCAACCATAAAAATCTCTAGAGAAGCTACTGTAATCTCAGCATGCATACACGTTCCGACATTGCAAAAAGAGAAGCTGACTTTCACCTCCACGTGGGGAGGAGGCAGTGGCCTGTTTGAGTCTGGCATGCACAGCCCTACTCCAGGGACCCTGCGGACCCTGGAGCTCCTGCCATCAGCCACTAGTAGGGCATTCCACCAGCCACAAGTGCAATGCCCAACTCACCTGGGAGTGTCCCCCAGGGCTGAGGGGCTGCCGAGGCCTGTGAGCTTCCCTGCACCCCATACTCCATCTGCAGGGGATTCACCCAAGGGGTCCCCTGAACAGGACCAACTCCGTAACTTGTGAGGCCCAGTGCAGAATGAAAATGTGCAGCCTCTTGTTCCAAAATGAAGAACTTCAAGATGATCACAGCACCCATTAAACCAGGGAGGGACCCCTCTGAGCACGGGGCGCTGTGTGCAGGGTGCAGCCTGGGAAGCCGGCCCTGATCACCACATCTTCTTTCTGTGCCTATAACCCCTCCACCTGCAGTGCTGGCCCCTCTGCTTGGGGGACAGCCTGGGTTCCTCGGGCCATGCCAGCCTCCAGGGCTACAAAACTGAAGCTCCCAGCCTTGGCCCACTCACCTGTGAAACGCCTGGCTTGCTGAGCTCACAGGGCGTGGGGCTGGTGGGCAGCTTGGTCTGCACGTGTGCTGGAAGCTGGGCCCTCCCCAACTCTTTGAGCTGCTCCCCTTCTCTGAACACCGGGGATTTGGGTCAGTTCTGGGAGCACAGCTACCTCTCCAGCCTGCCGGGCAGTGAGGGGTTGATGCTGTGTGTGTGTGTGTGTGTGTGTGTG
>PVKV010014331.1:0-57916 GCA_004027835.1 Alouatta palliata | reverse complement strand
AATTCTCCTGCCTCAGCCTCCCGAGTAGCTGGGACTACAGGCACGTGCCACCATGCCCAGCTAATTTTTGTATTTTTAGTAGAGACGGGGTTTCACCATGTTGACCAGGATGGTCTCGATCTCTTGACCTCGTGATCCACCCGCCTCGGCCTCCCAAAGTGCTGGGATTACAGGCGTGAGCCACCGCGCCCGGCCTGCTTTTTAGTTTTAGGTGAACTGTTTGTCACTTGTAATCGAAACAATCACTGGGGCAAATATGAGAGAAGCCATTTTTCATCTTTTCATTTTGGGGAAATTTCTAGCATCTCAAAAATGATTCAGACATATGAAGGGTTTTTTTGTAGCACTTTCATTAATAAATCATTTTAAAAAAAATATGCTACCCCTTTGAGAAGCCACTCCACAATGGCCAGTCAATATGGATTGTCACGCCACAAAAGCATAGGCCACTGAGAATAGTCAGTTATGGTTTCCACAGAAAGGATCTAGGAGAAAGTATAGTAAGACATCTTGCTATTATTGGTTAACCTTGTGTTAAATTTAAAAAAAAAAATATTTAAGCATAAATTACTCTTTGAATCTTTCACTATGTGCATATAACAGGATGATGTTTATGTTTTCCCCACTGTCTAATATCAAGGAGCAGAAGTGAGACTTCAGTATATTCTCATGTGTAGCCATCACCTTGGAACTTAGTCAAGAGAAAGTGCCAATCACAGATTATTTTACTATCTTCATAGATTTGCCTTTCTGAGAATATCATACAATTGGTTTGATAGATATAAACCTTTCCATGTTGGCTCCTTTCACTTAGTAATATGCATAGAAGTTTCTTCCCTGTTTTTTCATAATTGCATTACTTAACTGGTTTGTTTTATTTCAGAACTTAAATCCAAATATATACTAGTCAGAATCAGTTACCTAGAATATGCAAGTCAATATTGTGTTATTACAGATGTAATGATGCATACGATAATGCTTATCTTCATGTACATTATAGTTTATTAGCAAGATAATACACACACATGCAGATGTCTGTGACGTTTTTTCCAAGGCTGAGATTCCTAAAAGGACGTTCCTAGGGATGAGATCTTTTCATAGAAATCTTTTAGGCAAACATGAATGAAATTCAGTTTTTGTTTGGTTGGTTTATTTATTGGACACATCTTTCTTTAACATTGACCTAGAATAGATACACTTGAATAAATAATCAACAGCTCAGCAGTTTCTTGACACTACCCTTGCAGGTGCCTGGTCACAGAAGAAAAAGAACAAACAGTCTGCCTTAAGAGATATTGTCTGTATTAATTCCTTCTAATTCTTCTAAGAAGAAATACCCAAGACCTGGTAATTTATACAGGCAAGAGGTTTAATTAACTCACAGTTCTGCATGACTGGGAAGGCCTCAGGAAACTTACATCTTGGCAGAAGGAGAAATAAATACATCTTTCTTCAGAAGGTGGCAGGGGAGAGAAGTATTAAGCAAAGTGGAAAAGTCCCTTATAAAACCATCAGATCTTATAAGAACTCACTTACTATCATGAGAACTGCATGAGGGTAACTGCTTCCATGATTCAATTACCTCCTACCAGGTCTCTCCCATGACACATGGAGATTATGGGAACTACAATTCAAGATGAGATTTGGATGGGAAAACACCCAAATCATATCATTGCCATTTATAGAATTTCTACTATGTGATAACTATCATATTAGGCAATATATGCACTATATTCTGTCAAACCAAAAGTTTACCATTTGTGAAATATATCTAAATAACAAAGAAGATATATATTCAATTAATTATAAGATGTTATCAGTTATAACTTGAACCCTAGTATTAGATATATAAAATGTAAAAAGAAAATTCTTAGAATTAAAAAATCTTATTTTTTTCCCTTATTCCTACTACATTATAATGAAGTATAAATATTGTCATTACTTAATCTTGAACAAGATCATTGAGGTTCAAGATACTGTTGTTTGACAAAGTTACAAAGGCAGGAAATTAGATAATTCAATCAATATTTGGTTATTCAATCTCTATAAATCCTGTTACTGTTAATTTGGAAATATAAGTTACATTCAAATTAACATAGAAGAAAACTAAGAATTTATACTTGAAGAAAAATAATTTCTTAATAATAAGAAAACACATTGATTAGAAAACAGGTTTAAAACCATGATTGGTTCATTATAACTATTCTAACATTTTCTAATTCTTTAAAACTAATATTGTTTTCATGTTAGAAAATTCTCTATCTTACATTTTTAGATTTAAAAATTTCCCATTCAAAATAATGAACTTAAGTTTCCCAAGCAGATGAATGGTGTATAAAATGTGTATACTTTTACAATGGAATACTATTACTCTGTGAAAAAGAATAAAATTCTGTCATTTACAACAACATGAATGAGCCAGGAGTGCATAATGTTAAGTAAAATAAGCCAGACGCAGAAAGACAAATATCACATGATCTCACTCATATGTGGAATCTAAAAACATTGATGTTATAGAAGCAGAGAGTAGAATGATAGTTACCATAGGCTGAGGTTGGGGACAACACGCAGAGGTAAGGATGAAGAGAAGTTGGTCAATGATACAAAGTTACAATTAGATAGAAGGAATAAGTTCTGATATTCAATCGCTTGATTGCTCAGTAGAGTGACTGTATTAGTCTATTTTCACACTGCCATAAAGAAATACTGAGACCAGGTAATTTGTAAAGGAAGAGATTTAATTGATTCATAGTCCCACATGACTGGAAGGCCTTGGGAAACTTACTGTCATAGTGGAAGGTGAAGGAGAATCAAGTACCTTCTTCACAAGGTGGCAGAAAGACACAGTAAGAGCAAGAAGCAGGAAGCACCAGACGCTTATTAAACAACCAGATTGGCTGACGCACTGACTCGTCTGTAATCCCTGCACCTTGGGAGGCTGAGGCGGGCAGATCATGAGGTCAAGAAATCCAGATGATCCTGGCCAACATGGTGAAACCCTGTCTCTACTAAAAACACAAAAATTAGCTGGGCGTGGTGGCACACACCTGTAGTCCCAGTTACTCAGGAGGCTCACGCAGGAGAATCACTTCGACTGGGGAGGCAGAGGTTGCAGTGAGCCAAGATCATGTCATTGTACTCCAGTCTGGGTGACAGAGCAAGGCTCTGTCTCAAAAAAAAAAAAAACAAAAAACAAAAAAGAGATCTCCTTGGAAACTCACTCACAAAGAGAAGAACAGCAAATTCACTCACTATGGCAAGAACAGCATGGGGGAAGCCACCTCCATGATCCGCTCTGTCTCAAAAAAAAAAAAAAAAAAAAGAGATCTCCTTGGAAACTCACTAAGAGAAGAACAGCAAATTCACTCACTATGGCAAGAACAGCATGGGGGAAGCCACCTCCATGATCCAATCACCTACCTCCCACCAGGTCCTTTTCTCAACAAGTGGGGATATGGGAATCACAATTCAAGATGAGATTTGGGTGGGGACACAGAGCCAAACCATATCAGTGACTATAATTAACAATGTAAAGTATATATCAAAATAGCTAGGAGACAGGATCTTGCCTGTTCTCATTCCAAAGATACGATAAATGTTTCAGATGATTAATATAATAATTACCCTGATTTTCTCATTACACTACATAGAAAGATCACATTGTACCCCATAAATATGTATAATTATTATGTTTCCATTTTTTAAAAGTAAATATTTTCCCAACATATTGTTGCTGCTCAAACAATTGATTTGCCCTAAGCACTTTTATTTTCCTGATTTGTCAAAGGGACAATTGCTATTTCTATACTACAATTCCCAAGTAGTTGGTAGTCTTTATACAGATGGCAAGTTGCCCCTAAAGAATATTCTTCTCTCTTGTGACTTTCCTAACTAATAATCACTAGGTTTCTTCAGTGTTTATTCTTCCTTGATGTAACAAGTCTTTTGGTGGTGAAAAAAATGCAATGCTATAAAATTAGATAATGATGATGGTTGTACAACTCCAAATAAATTAAAAAGCAGTAATCATGCACTTTAAAATAATGAATGTTATCACAACTTAATTATATCTCAACTGTTATTTATGAAAGTAAAAGCATCCAAAATATTCTTAATAGAGAAAGACAGCATGATTTTGGAGTTAGCGAACCTGCTAGTAAGGAAAAAAACCAAATATATAAAAGTACGTAAAAATGAAAATAACAGGTCCGGCGTGGTGGCTCATCCCAGTAATCCCAGCACTTTGGGAGGCCGAGGCAGTTGGATAATCAGAGGTCAGGAGTTCAATACTAGTCTGGCCAACATGGCAAAACCCTGTCTCTATTAAAAAATAAAAATTTTGTGGGCTCTCTTTTGGTTCTGCATGAAGTTTAAGGTGGTTTTTTCCAGTTCTGTGAAGAGGGTCATAGGTAGCTTGATAGGGATAGCATTGAATCTCTAAATTACTTTGGGCAGTACAGCCATTTTCACAATATTGATTCTTTCTAACCATGAGCATGCAATGTTTTTCCATCTGTTTGTGTCCTCTCTTATTTCCTTGAGCAGTGGTTTGTAGTTCTCCTTGAAGAGGTCCTTTATATCCTTTGTTAGTTGTATTCCTAGGTATTTTATTTTCTTTGTAGCAATTGTGAATGGCAGTTCATTCTTGATTTGGCTCTTTAAGTCTGTTATTGGTGTGTAGGAATGCCTGTGATTTCTGCACATTGATTTTGTATTGTGAGACTTTGCTGAAGTTGCTTATCAGTTTAAGGAGATTTTGGGCTGAGATAATGGGGTCTTCTAAACATGTCGTCTGCAAATAGAGACAATTTGACTTCCTCCTTTCCTAATTTAATACTCTTTATTTCTTTTTCTTGCCTGATTTATCTGGCTAGAATTTCCAATACTATATTGAATAGGAGAGGTGAGAGAGGGCATCCTTAAGTGTAAATTAGTTCAACTATTTTGGAAGACAGTGTGGCGCTTCCTCAAGGACCTAGAAATAGAAATACCATTTGACCCAGCAATCCCATTACTGGGTATATAGCCAAAGGGTTATAAATCATTCTATTATAAAGGTACATGCACATGTATATTCATAGCAGCACTGTTTACAATAGTAAAGACCTGGAACCAACCCAAATGCCCATGGATGATAGACTGGACAGGAAAATGTGGCACATAGATGCCATGGAATACTATGCAGCCATAAAAAACGATGAATTTGTGTCCTTTGTAGGGACATGGATGAATCTGGAAACCATAATTCTCAGCAAACTGACACAAGAACAGAAAATCAAACACCGCATGTTCTCATTCTTAGGTGGATATTGAACAATGAGAACACAGGCACACAGGTAGGGGAGTATCACACTGGGGTCTGTTGGGGAGGAATAGGGGAAGGATAGTGGGGGGTAGGGAGGTTGGGGAGGGATAACATAGGGAGAAATGCCAGATATAGGTGATGGGGGGATGGAGGCAGCAAACTACGTTGCCATGTATGTACCTATGCAACAATCCTGCATGATCTGCACAAGTACCCCAGAACCTAAAGTGCAATTAAAAAAAATTATATATATATATATATATATATAAACAACAAAAAAAATTAGCTGGGTGTGGTGGCAGGTGCCCATAGTTCCAGCTACTTGGCAGGCTGAGACAGGAGGACTGCTTGAACCCAGGAGGCGGAGGTTGCAGTGAGGCGAGATCCCACCATTACACTCCAGCCTGGGCAACAAGAGTGAATCTGTCTCAAAAAAAAAAAAAAAAAAGACAAAACAAACAGAGGTTTACTATGATTTCATATTTTAAAAAAGAACATCTAATAAGTATTTTTAAATGATTTTAGTGCTTTTTAATAATATTTTATAAAAATATTCAGTAACACCATTAACCCAGACATTGCATAAGTTGATAATCATGAAACAAAATCCCTTGTAAATATCTTCAAAATGCTGAAAAGAAAAAACTAACATTGAACATAGTAATAAAAAGAATAAAAAATAAAGAAGTGATACTAAGTCTAAAATTGAAAAAAAGTTTTTGCTTATGTTAGTCTAAAGGATATCAAGTTGGGCAGCATGTGAGATTTTGCAACCAGTCAGAAGATCTCTGTATTACAATTAGAAAATCAGCTGTGAATGATAAAAATCAGGGTGGAGGAAACAAGGATGTAAATGAGACATCTCTGATTATATTTTGTTATGTAACTAGACTTTGAAGCCATGCAAGTATTTCGTATGTTTAAAATATAAAATTAAAGCAAAAGTTAAAAAAGCACTTTCTAACAATTGAAAATAGCATGGAATGAATGAACCTGTGTTTTAAGGTGGTAACAAAATCACAGAGAGAATATTATTTCAAGTGACATTAAAAGAGTATTTTGACTGTCTATCCATAGTCACATAAATTCAAAGAACAGATATATTTCTGAGAAATCTGAATGTCAATTCCTTATTTCTTCTAGTAGTTCAAAAATCAGTATTACTTAGAAATTATTAAATAATATTGTATATTTAATTGTACGTATCAATATAAAGAAAAATGTTTTTAAGAGGTTATAAATACAACTTTTCAGAATAAAGGAAATTACAGAAAAGCCCTGAAATGTTAAAATTGAAATATATAAAATTTCGTTTTTTCAAAAATTTCTTTTTTTTACCTTTGCCCACTCAGAAGGCCAAGAAACCATAACATCTAAATGGCAAGTGTCCCAAACACTAGAGCCCAAAATGTGAACTCTAAATGCCATTCCCATTAGATAAATGGCTCTTTAGAAGAATGGTGATCCTAGGACAACCGTGTCAGAAGCCAAAGATGCTGACAAAATGAGGAGGTGTGTCAAAGGAGAGAGGCATCAACAGGAATGACACTATTGGCCCTGAAGTGGGTCAGTTTCAAGCATGACTTTACAAATTGAAACAAATGTGGTATATATACACCATAGAATACTATGTAGCTATAAAAAACAATGAATTCATGACTTTTGTGAGAATATGGATGGAGCTGGAGATTATCATCTTCAGTAAACTAATGTAAGAAATGAAAAGCAAATACCATATGTTCTCATGAGAGCTAAATGATGAGAACTTATGAACACAAAGGAGGAAACAACAGACACTAGAATCTACTTGAGGGTGCAGAGTGAGAAGGAGAGGAGCAGAAAAGACAATTGTTTGGAGGAAATCTTAACTTGTGTGTGATGGAGTATATGCTGCTTGCTGAAAGGTGATGGCAAGGAACACCAAGCCATCCCCAGGCAGGAAACTGCTAGAATAAGCAAGCAGTATGTACTGGTCATGCACTAGTTAAACCAGATCCCAAAACACAGCATATTTGAACTTGTCCCCATTGCTGACTTGCAAAGAGTGTTTTTTAGCTTGTTTCTATCTTAGTAGTGAACAGGCACTATCTGTCTGTTTAGTCTATCTTTATTCTATGAAGAAACACTGAGCACTTGATTATTAAAAATAATCACTTGTTCACAAAGAATAAATACATGGGTCAGACTCAACTCTGGGCTGTCAGCTGGGAAATGCTGGCAGACCCTTGACAGTTCCAATCTGATCCCACTTTTTCACTGTATCTTTGTTTCTGTTTCTTAATTCCTTCAGCACTGCCTGCGTTGGGGTCTTTACAACCCAGCTGATCTCAGCAGACAATTATTGGGTACTGGACTTAATTCTTGGATGATAAAATAATCTGTATAACAATCCCCTGTGACATGAGTTTACCTAGCTAACAAACCTTCAAGTGTACCCTGAACCTAAAATAAAAGTTCAAAAAAAGTTAAAAAAGAAAAATTGAAACAAATATTACATATTTTTAAAAATAATTCAGTTATTAATATATAAATATTACATATTTATATGTTCAAAGCAAATGAGATATATAATTCATGAAGTTTATAATAATACTTTCTAAGAAAAAACCCAAGGTGACCTATGTAAAACATAGTTCTAAAGTTTGAGGATCACTATTGAAGTATTAACTTACCATCAGCAGACAGAGAAAATTGAAGTATTTATTTTGCCTTTCTTGTATACTTATATCTCAAGGTAACCAAATAACTCTAGTTAATGAAAAAATGTTTTCTTTGCCAAAAGAATTTCAACTAGTAGTAATTGTGGAAGGAATATGAGAATTTGACAATCATTATTTTTTCAATTACTAATGAAATACATGATTGAAGCAAAAATCATTATTAGGTGAAATTACAAGATGAAAGCTTGAAGAGAAATTATATAATGAAGGGATAAGTCACCACTTAACCCCCAGATATCTCAGAAGACAGCCAGACATTTGTATTTCCATATGATACAACAGAAACCACACAGCACCAATGTGGCTGCATTCTTGCAGAAAAGAAAATAACCTGACTCAAAATAAGGCTTAAAGCTAAGTCCTGTTTGTAGGAAATACGGAAGATACAGCAAAAATATTAAATAGCATTAAAAAAAGAACAGATGCATAGTAAAACTGACCTGATTTCAACAAAAAAATACATTTTTTAAAATAATAGGATTATACTTCTGATTAAAAGAAGCAAAACAAAAACAAAGAAAAAACAAGATGGCCAGGGACAGTTTCTCATACCTGTAATCCCAGCACTTTTCAAGGCTGAGACCATACGACCCTCTCATCCCTGTTGTATGAGACCAGCCTGGGCAACATTGCAAGACCCCACCTCTAAATTAAAAAAAAAAGAAAAAGAAAAAAGCCATGCATGGTGGCACATGGCTGTACCTCCAGCTACTCCAGAGCCTGAGGCAGGAGGAGAATTGCTTGAGCCCAGAAGTTTGAGGCTGCAGTGAGCTGTAATATTGCCACTACACTTTGGCCTGGGTGACAAAGCAAGACCCTGTCTCAAACAATAAATAAAAATTAAAATAATAAAGAAATGCAAAGTGTTGACAGAACCTCACCTATAAACATATACTTCTTTGCCTGTAATATTCATTTCTTGCTTCTACTATATCACTTAATGTGTTGCATATTATTTATCACTATGACTCACTCTTACTAATTTGAGCTCCTCAAAGTTGGGATTTTATCTTATTAGTTGGTGGTATATTCTGATCTATCATCATTCTTGATTCATATAGAATAGCCATATTTAACATGTTTGTTCAATGAATAAGATTTGAAAATGTCTCCATTGGGAAATGTATTAGTTTTACATTGCTATAAAAAGTTATTGCAAAGGTAACAGTTTATAAAATCATTTATCACATAGATTCCATAGCTCAGGAGTCCAGGCATGGCTTTATCTGGTTGTCTGTTAAGGGTTTCATAAGGAGTAGGCTGGACTGCACTCTCATCTTGATGCTTGCTTCCACGATTCATCAGCTTGTTGGCACAATTTATTTCTTTACTATTGTAGCACTGAATGTCCCAGCTTCTTGCTGTATGCTGTTCTCAGTTCCTAGAAAATGCTCACAGTCCTAGCCACATGGGGTATCTCCAACATGGCCACTTACTTCATCAAGCATTGGAGGAAAGTCACTAGGGTGAGTCCCAGTTTGCTGGCAAGATGAAGTGTTACATAACATGATGTAATTATGAAAGTGACATGAAATGTTTTTGCCATATTCTATTGTGTAGAAGCAATAGAATCAAGTTACAAATACTGTCTGTACTCAAGTAGAAGATAATACAGAAAGGCATGAGTAACAGAAGGTGAGATAATAAGGGCAACCTTACAATCTGTCTAACATAAAAAATTATGGGTAATCAATGCATTCATCTTTTACAAAAGCAAACTGCCAAAATTATATCCCTACTGTAGAATTAAATCTCTTTGAAAGCAGCCATAGTTAAGTCCTCCAAAAACCTTACTTTAAATATATTTGATTTAATTAAATAAGAAAAGCCATTTAAATTAGGCTAAAGTTTTGAAGAAATTGACAGGATAAAAAATTAAAATACAGTTGCAGTAAAATAATGCATTATAATTTTTGATATTGAAAAGTATAAATGTGCTGTTTTTGCTGTTTTTTGGTCCTAATGCACCTGTTGATAAATTGTTTATCTCTGAAAAAGAAATATTTTAGTATACATAAAAATTTTATTTCTATAGCTAGTTTATGTATACTTTTGCGACTACAGATTGATATATATAGATATAGATATAGATGAAGATATAAAATTAGATATAAATGTAGGTGCAGATATAATTCCCTAAGTTTGCAGAAGCACTGAAATTGTAATAGAATCAACTTGCCTTTTGAAAATTAAGATGTGATAAATCCAACTCAGTGCTGAGTCAAAAGAAAACTGAAATGAGAGCATGATTGTATTTGCTCTCAACTCAACTTTACTCTTTTCTTTATAGTTCTCTTCATGGTTTTCTAACTCTTACCTCGTCATCACATATTAAAATTCATATTAAAAAACTGTTGCTGGGTTTTGGGGTGCAGGGGAGGCACAGCTCCCCCGAGAGGATGTTTTTCCAGGCTCTTGGTCCCTCACTCACCCAAGAATGGGAGAGGGGACCAGGCTGGGCACGGTGCACTCGTAAAGTAGATACCAGACCCAAAAAGTTTTTGCAGGAAGTGACTCATTTAGGTAAAGAGAAAGAGAGAGAGAAAAAAGGAGAAGGGGAGAGGAAGAAACAGCTAGCTCTCACACTGAGTGAGAAGAAGGAAAAGCCGCTCTCACGCTGAGTGAGAAGGGTTCCCAGAGGGGAAAACCAAGAAGAAAAGCTCCTTTCACACTGAGTGGGAGAATCCAGAAAGATGGAATCCAGGAGAGGAAAAGCAGCGTCCATGAGGATTATGGAAGTGGACCCAAGTATGGAATTCAGGAGAGAGAAAGCAGCTTCCAGGAGAGTGGAAGGGGACCCAGAGGCAGAAATCCACACGATGAGGGAGACAGGGACTTTTAACCTGGGAGGAATTTTCACCTTCTCCATGCCCCCTGGCCAATGAAAAGAGTTCCTTTAAGCTTCCACTGGAGTGATTGACTTTTGATCCTTTCCCGTACCTTCGAAAATTTAAACAAAGACCGTTAGGTCTCCTGTATAGAGAGAGGGGAGGGGGGCACCGGGATGGAGACGTGGGTGAAGGCAGGTAGGGCAGGTCCCTGGAGATTCCTGCCCTTAAAACTACACCCCCTTGTGGACCCAGAAAGAGAATACATTCCCTCAAAACTATACAAAGAAACAGGAAGCCAGAACTCCAGCTCAAACTGAAACTAAGGAACAATTACCTTCTTATTGCTACATGCTGGTTTGGTTTGTGGATCTGCTGAATCTCAATGAATGGCTAACTAAAATTTGCCCTTTCCCCACTCAACTATATAAATTCTGTGACTGAAATGTTTATCTCACCAAAATCAGAACTTTAAACCATTGTGCCAGCACCCTAGTAATTCTCTGTGAAACATCCTAGCAATGTCTCTGCTACAACCAAAACACTGAT
This sequence comes from Alouatta palliata, assembly GCA_004027835.1. NCBI lineage: Eukaryota > Metazoa > Chordata > Mammalia > Primates > Atelidae > Alouatta > Alouatta palliata. The sequence continues at coordinate 46,514 of PVKV010014331.1, read as the reverse complement.
GTGTCACTTATGCTCAAAGTTTGCACAAATATAATTACTCCCTAAAGATTATTTGCCCTCATTCAAATATTGAACAAAACATATTTAATTTTAATTTTTTACTCTATTGGCTTTATTTCACATACAACCAATTTTTTTATCTATTTGTAGATAATATAAATTATTATTATATAATAAGGCAACATCATTAAATTAGTTAACTTTTGTGAAGCAGAATTAGAAGTATTTCTTGCAAAAATACTACTCTATCTGAGATTAATAATTGGTAGGACTAGACAGATACATGCTAGTGTGTATATCTAGCCTTCTATGTGCTTTTTCTTCAAATGTCTAGAATACAATTGACTGCCTTCTACAGTTAAAATTATCGACATGTCCACAGTTGAAAATAATGTTTAAAAAAATCTAAGAATGTCAGAAATAGAATGTATAAAGAAAATTTACTTACATTGCTAAATAGTGGTTGAAAATTGGTTATTTAATAATGTATATGTTATATAAGATTATTATTAGTTTCAGAATATACTGGTTGCCAATTATGTTTATGGGTTTCTAGACCCACATGCATAATTTAGAATTTGAGAAAAACTAAAGAGCAAAAGTGTCTGTAATATGATTACATTTGTAAAACAGAAATTGCCTCTGGAGCCCTGCTTGAGCTTCCATGCGAGGGAACATGATTCAGCCCTTCAAGCAGATGTCATCCCAGCAAAGAAATAGCATCTACTGACATCATAATCAACACTACCATCCTATATTTATAAACTCTTTTTTTATTAGATATTAAAAACTCAAACTAAATAATGAATCATTGAGATAACATTTGATATTAATGTTAAATGAAGGGGCTAAAGAATATATTACATTTACAGGTTCTAATTATGAATTCTATCAAATGATTTAACTCAACTGTGACATCTTATATAAAATTCACAAGTTCGCATGTTATTAATCAAATGTACTTCTGCTACTAGAATTATAAAATACAAATTTCAACTCAGTAAGCAAAATATGAATCTAAGTCAAATGTTAATGGGACCATTGTTTTTTATACTACTAAGTGTCTAGTAACATCTGTTCTTAAAATGTTTTAGAAGTCAAATTTCACTTTTTATGCTTTGTGGTATGGATGTCTGCTGCCTCAGCAAAAAAAAAAAAAAAAAACACAAAATTTGACCAGTGATAATGAAATTTTTAAAAATTTTGAAGAAAACAAATTACTCCTGCTTTCATGTGGTTCTGTTCTTTTTCTATTTGTTTTGCAGTTAGAAATATATCCTTTTCATTTTATTGGGTAAATCTGTTAAGTATTTCAGTTGTTTTTTATTTTTGTTTTTACTTTGGATAGTCTTTTAACATGTTTTTGTTCTTTAATTTTAATTGTTTTCATATACTCTTCCTTATTGCCTTTAAAATTTAACAGCCTGTATATGTAAGAAAATGAAGGACATTATGAAACAGCTTGAATTTCACTTCTCCTGAAGTCAGATTTGAAACTTGGAAATGATCTCTAGAGATACTGATTAGATAGTTCAGAGGACAGATCACAGAAATACTGAGACTGGGAGTTTAACAAGTCTTTACCTCATTATCAGAAGTTTGATGGCAATGGAAAAAAAATCTAATAACATATCTATAAAATAAAATAACTACCTATAGTATGGGAAGATATATATGAAGTTCACTTGCCTCCATCTCAAAATTTCTTGGCAGTGTGTATCTTGAGCTCCATAAGTACACTTTCATGAAAATATACACTGATTTGACTCAATGAGGTAAGAACAACAAATAAGTAAATATTCCTTCTTATAATTTTCATTTGGTTGTTCACAGATACATGTTCAAAGATGTTCATAACAGCATCAATTTTAATAATGAGCAATTGGAATCAACTCAAATGTCCCCAAACAGGGAAATGGATGAATAAATTTTGGTTTATCAAATACTATAGATCAAAAAATATATATACAGCAACCACCATGAAACTTTTAAATTCAATTTTGTTTGTATTTACACAAAATCTTTTGAATGCTTATCACATATCTTTTAGGTTTTTAGGATGCATCAGAGACTAAAACTGGCAAAGGTCCCTGCTCCATTGGAAATTACAGAAAAATATGATGAGTTGGTTAATTAATGAATGGTTTAAATTATTTTTTAAAATTTTTCTTTAGTGCTCATATTCAACCATGTAAATGGTATATGTTTATTATAAACATGTTCTGTCATATACATGTATATTATGCATGTAATAAAACACACAAAAATAAAAATTTAGATAAGATACATTAAGTATTTAAAACTTTTATTAATGACAATACCCAGCATTTTAAAAATTATTTAATTGATACATTATATTTTATATGTTTATTGGGTACATGTGACTATTTTTACATACATAGAATATAACGATCAAGTCAGGGTATTTGTGATATGTATCACCTTGAGTATCTATCATTTATATGTATTGGGAATATTTCAAGTTCTCTCTTCTAGCTACTTTGAAATAAACAATACATTATTGCTAACTCTATTTAGCCTACTCTGCTACCATTATAACTTATACCATCTATGTAACTACATGTTTGTACCCATTGATCAACCCCTTCCATCCATACACTTTTTTAAACCTCTACTATCTGTCATTCTATGTTCTACCTCTAGAAGACCAACCGTTTTAGTTCTCATATGAGTGAAAACATGTGGAATTTGTCATGCTGTGTCTGGCATTTTTCATGACCTTCAGGGGAACTCATGATGCTGCAAATGCCATGATTTCATTATTTTTATGGCCAAACGGAATTCCATTGTGTATATACAACGCATTTACTTTATCCATTTGTCTGTTGATGGACACTTAAGTTGATTCCATATGTTTGCTATGTTAAAGTAAAAAGCTGCTTCTCAGCAAAGGATATCATCTACAGAATGAAGAGACAACCTGTTGAATGGTAGGAAGTATTTGTAAACTATTTATATGAGAAGAGACTAATACCCAGAATATAAAAGGAACTGAAAAACCTCAACAGAAAAAAAAAAAAAAAAACCATTAAAAAGTGGGCAAAGGACACAAATAGACATGTCTCAAAATAAGACATACAATGGTCAAATTGTATATGAAAAAATACTCAACATCACTAATTATCAGGGAAATGCAAATCAAAACCACAATGAGTTATCATCTTACCCCAGTTAGAATAGTTATTATTAAAAATACAAAAAAATGACATCTGCTGGCAAGGATGCAGAGAAAAGGGATCTCTTATACATTGTTAATGGGAACGTAATTAGTACAGCCACTAGGGAAAAAAGTATAAAGATTTCTCAAAAAATTAAAAATAGAACTACCACATAATACAGCCATTCCACTACTGGGTATTTATCTAAAGGAAAAGAAATCAGCATATCAAAGAGAAAGATAGCAACCAGTATTTCTAGAATTATGATGCCATTATTATTATAGTGAGTGGTGTGTTTATATTCAAAGTTTTATAATTCTAAGTTAGCACTTTTTAATACAGTGACTCAAAGATATATGTCTAAATAAAATCTGTTCTATTTCTTGAATTTAATAACAAACTTTTGCTAAAATTTATACCATAGAAATTTAAATGCCTTGATTTTTTTAAATTGATATTCTACATATAGTTAAAAATACTTTTTGCTGCAATTAGGTTTTAGTATAACTTCTGTCATTATTGATTAAAGCAGGAAAATAGATGAATTTTTAAACAAAAGCAATTATATATTGCTTTTGTAAACATTGATCATAATTTCTAACACTATGTTCTAATATTAACTGGCTACTCATTATATTCATATCCCCATATGGAAACATATTAAATATCAATATGTATATGTCTATTAGTGGTAATTATTCTATTGTAAATTGGGAAAATGTACATTTCATCTTTTCAAAAGTCTTTATCTAAATTTCATTCGTATCATATTTTATCAAATTTCTAAAAGACAATTAGATTTCTGGAAAGTATACCCACTATTAAAATCAAATGTAAAAAAGTTTATACTAAAATACGTTAGAGCAATATTAGAAATTATACATAGAGAGAAAGAGACAGAGAGATCTAGAATGTCAAATCCCATTAAAAAGTGGGCAAAGGACGCAACTTATTAGAAGAAACTACTTATTTTAATTATAAAATTTAACTCTAAAAATAAATCTATCTTTCAAATACTAGTGTAGATAACATCTTAGCTGGGTTACAAAGTAACATGTGGTCTTTAGAAAGAGTCACCCATTTTAGTATTTTTATGAATTAAATGTCTGTGTGAATTAGATGTCTTGCTTATTGCCCATTTTGCTCGGTATTAAGTATGCTATGGCAAAAAGAAATAAAATATATAGTTATGTTTAAACTAAAACCATTAAAAATTCAGTTTCTAGAGGAGTTTAATTTACCAAGAACCATTAAGTGATTTTGGGATTAAAATCCAATTTTCCTGATATTGTATAATCTTATGCAATTTTATAATTAACTCTCTAGTTCTTTGTTTTAAAGCTTGTGAATAAAATTTCCTTTTAATAGAAAGCATTTGTAATTTGCTGCTATAAAACTTTAAGGTTATATTTTATTTAAAATGTAGCATAGGCCTTCTCTCTTGATTAAAACTTAAAGTTTTAAAAGAAACTTTGTAAAGAGAATGAAAATTAGAAAATTATTTGTTAATTAAAAGTAAAAAATTAAGAACACTTTTTTATCTCTGTTTAAACTCAACTCAGTAGGGATATGGAAATTATTCAGACAAAAATTGAACTTCTCTTCTACTTTTTCATCTTTTGGGCAGGCAAGCAGTTTGGAAAATAGAATAATTAAGGTTAAAAAATGCTGCTTAAAACTTTGGTTTTAAGATTTACCTTGGAACTTTAAAAATAAAATTGTTAGCTTTGCAGGTCAACACATTCAAACTCAATGTATCTGAGCTAGCTCATGAGATAGTAACACAAAATCATGCCTTCAACCTTAAGATCTGGGTGAATCATTCTAATGCAGATGACCACTAACTGATCTCAGGAGGTTATATGAGACTAATAAAATAAGTTAGAATGTGGAAGGCCCCAGAAGAGCATTAGCCATTATTATTATCATTATTATTATTATTACTAAGAGCATAGCATATATTCCTTAACCAAATAATATTATGCATTTTTACATTTTCTACAGGGAGGCTTACTTTCCCATGTTGAGCGATTATTAAAAACTAGCCTCCTAATTTTGTTAGTAACCACTTAATAAATTTACTCAAATTATGGCATTTAAAAATTTCAGCTCTCTCTAAATTAAGATCTAACCAATTTAAAAAAAATTAGTTTTTACCTTTCCTGTCACAGGAGAAAGTATGAGTGACAGTTTACTTGGCCTCTCACTTTCATAAAGAAAAACAAAATCTCTGGGAATTTATATAATTTTTAAGACCAAATATAAAGTGGTATGTTATTATAATTCTTTATCTCAATCTTTGAAATCTCATATAGAAGTCAGATGCACACATGCTGAGCAGGTAGAAAAACATTTCCTCAACCCTCAGTGATCTCAGGTCTTCCATATGAAGTAAAATCATTATTCTTTTAAAAAGTAATAGCTGTATTAATATGAGTGGCAGTGGAGATTTTAATGCTCACATATTTCTGCATATAAAAGGTATCTTTACTGTAATTCCAGCACTTTGGGAGGCCAAGGTGAGCAGATAACCTGAGGTCAGGAGTTCAAAACCATCCTGGCCAACATGGTGAGACCCTGTCTCTACTAAAAATACAAAAAATTAGCTGGGCTTCGTGGTAGACACCTGTAATCCCAGCTACTCACGAGGCCGAGGCAGGAGAATTGCTTGAACTCTGGAGGCGGAGGTTGCAGTGAGTCAAGATTGTGCCACTGCACTCCAACCTGGTGACAGAGGGAAAGTCTGTCAAAAAAAAAAAAAAAAATGTATCTTTAAGTAACAGCCATTCATTAACTCCTGATAAGGACATAGACTTATTCATCTAATTATTGCCCCAGAAACAGAAGGCTTGATTTGTTGTTGTTGTTGTTGTTTGTTATTCTAATAAGATAAATTAGAGAGTTTCATACCAATTGATGTGAATTTTGAATCTCAGACTTTAGGAGAAGGTTGACATATTACCGAATTCTTACAGGTTAGGTTACAATCCCAAGAAAGCAACTACTTATCAACAATGTTCTCCAATTTCTGCTGTTTGTGATTACTTCAGACTAATTGTGAAATTTACTAAGACACTATACGGTTTGCTAATACCCAGAGATAAAACAATAAAACAACACATTTTGGGGACAGAGAGTATCTTCTTACTGCTCTGTCCAAGGGAGAGAATACAGTCATGGGTTTTTAGTTTTTCTTTCTGGTGGAGCCAGTAAAGTCCCTTCCTCATCCCTCCTTTCCACTTACCGCTAGAGATAGAAACTAAAAATCATGGGAGTTCAGGCTGTTAAAAGCCAAAAACAACACAAAACAGAACAACAACAAAATAAGGTGGGTTGGACAAACTTACTTAAGACTTGACTTATACTTTGTGAAAATCATATATATTTTATCCAAAATCAACTGATACATAGATGGTAAAGGCCAAAATAAAAGCCCCGATTTCCAAATTGCCAAAGCAAGACCCAGCCAATATACTCTTTCTGCTGGTCTGCCTTCACTTCAAGGTTCAGGAGGTAATACATACACACATTACTCATGCTTGCAACATAATTGCCATGTAATATATTATTTTTAAAGCACCAAGTCCTCTTTGAAAAAGATGGCCAGTGTTTACATAGCTGCCACTGAGATGCTAGAGATAGTACTTTGGTCTAGTATGATTTGGAAAAATCGTCTGTACAAACTTTTTATTGCAGTCTAACCAAAGAAAAGTTATGCAAGTTATGCAATGAAAACAAGATCATATAAGAGTCTACTTAATCAACTCTGTTAACCAGGTTAACTCATGCTTCATTACTGCTTAAGAAGGAAATAAAAATCACCTTGACAATACTAAAATCTTAATCCGGTCTAAATTTATTTTTAAAAGATAAAATATTTTTTGAACAAGATATTTTCTTTATCTCTATATGAAGATTGAACACCCATAAATACAGAGCAAAACAAAAACAAAACTATTTTGATGTGAACTTTAAAGGTTTGGAACCTAACAATGTGCACAGAAGTTTGTTATTGTTTCTTTCCCGCTTTTATTCTAATTTGATGTTTAGTCATCTGCCCCCCACAAAAAAAGCCACTAAATTTCTACAAAGTACACTGATTTAATATGGCAAATAAATAAGTATAAAGAAGACAAGAAGACTGTGTTTATATTTTTAGTATATTCAGACACATAATTGGACATTTTACTCAACATTTAAAACTAATCTCTGTAACATTTCATTTTTATAACTGTATGAGGTAGCTCAAAGTTAATAAATTTGCTGACTCCTATTAATCAACTCAAATTTTATCAATAAATTTATAATTTCCCTGAAGCCTGTCTTTATATACAATTATTGGTTAGATTTATAGATGAATAAACTAATATAAAAAGTCTAGAAATCGATCTAACATTGTCATTTAATTCTTTGTTTTTTTAGAATCATGGTCTTGCTCTGTCACCCAGGCTGGAGTGCAGTGTTGTAATCATGGCTCACTGTAGCTTTGACATCCTGGGTCCAAGAGATCCTCTTGCCTCAGCCTCCTGAGGAGCCGGGACCCAGGTGCAGGCTACCACAACCAGCTACAAGAATAGATATTTTTGACCAATGATGCTGAAACAATGAATGTCAATGAGCAAAAAAGAGAGCCTCTATCCAAACTTTGTATGACATACAAATATTAACTCAAAATAGTGAACTAAACTCTAAAAATTAAAATTATAAGTAACTAAATAGAACACTGGAAAAGGTGTGAATTAGGTTGGACTAAAATTTTAGATGTGACAGCAAGAGCATGCTCTATAAATGATAAATTGTACTTCATCTTACTTTACTAGAAACTTCTACTCCACAAAATATGTTGTAAAAAGAATTAAAAGGGAAGCTAGAGGCTTGGAAAATATTTGCAAACTATGTATTAGTAAAGGGTTTGTATCAAGAATACCGAAAAACTTTCAAAACTCAAAAATAGGACACTGAACAACTCAACAGTAAAACAAATAAGCACAGGAAAATATGTTCAACATACTCTGGCACTAAAGAAATGCAAATTAAAGGTCCAAGGAGAGTGTACTGTACACCTGTTAACAATGTCTAAAATAAGAGATTGGGCATACGAAATATTATAGAGGAGGTACAACAACTCTAACACTCCTGCTGATAGAGATGTAAAATGTTATGACAGGTTTGGGTAATAGTTTTGACAGTTTCTAAAAAAAAAATGAACATATACTTTGCATATATCCCAGTAATATCATTCCTTGATATTTATCCAAGTGAAATGATAATCCATTTACATAAAAACCTATAAATGAATATTAATAATGGCTTATTTGTAATCTCCCCAAACTGAAAACTATTCAAATGTCCCTTACCTGGGTCATGGATAAGCAAACTGGGAAAGACTCATAAAATGAAATAATATTCAGCAATAAAAAGTAAAAACTCTTGATAATACCTGCCAATATGAATGAAGTTCACATACTTTATGCTGCATGAAGAAAGTCAAGCTCAAACAGCTACATATTGTGTGATTCTAGATATAAGACCTTCTTGCAAAGATAACTCTATAGGGACAGAAATCAGATTAGTAGTTATAACTGCCATGAGGGAAGAGGTGACGGCAGAGGAGCAAGGGTGCGTTTTCAAGGATAATATAATTCTATTATGTTTTCATTGTGATGGTGGTTACATGAATATATATATATGTTTGCCAAAATTCTTAAAATGGTAAAAAGTGTGAATATACCTGATGCAGTTTGGCTGAGCCACTACCCAAATCTCATCTTGAATTGTAATCCTTATAATCTCCAATCTGGTGCTTGCTGCATCCTGTGCTGCACAAGCGTTCAAAGACCTAAGAGGGAATGGTGGGAGATAAAGAAAGACACAAACACAAACATAGAGAAAGCTGGGCCAGGCAGTCCAGGAGGTGAAGGATATCAGTCTCTCCAGCCCCAACCCATCTCAGTGTCCTGTATTTTGTATGTTCACAAAGCAAATAGCAGAGGGACGGTGCAGTTACTTAGAACAGCCTGTGGTTATTATTTTCATACTTCAGTTAACATACTTCAGCTAACAACTATTTTGCAGCAAGGTCAGTGAAAGCTGGTTATCTTTTTCTAGGCCCGTCTGTTTTACTCCGAGACATACACATCCACCTATTATGGTTTCACTTCTCTAAAGTTCAACCAAAGTTCACAACAGCCTTGCGGCTGATTCCCCAAGAGCGGGTGGGCTACTCTGGCTCTCTACACTCCACATGTTGTCAGAGGGACCAAGAGGGAGGTAATTGAATCATGGGGGCATTTTCTTCGATACTGTTCTTGTGATAGTGAGTGAGTTCTTATGAAATCTGATGGTTTTATGAGGGGCTTCCCCTTCGCTCAGCACTCATTCTCTCTCCTGCAGCCCTGTGAAGAGGTGCCTTCCACCAAGATTGTAATTTCCTGAGGTCTCCCCAGCCATGTGGAACTGTGAGTCCATTAAACATCTTTTCTTTATAAATTATCCAATCTTGGGTATTTATTCACAGAAGAATGAGAACGAACTAATACCTATTGCAAATTAAAATCCTAATAATAATAGATGTTTTCACTATAAAAATAAACCCTTACTCTTAAACTAGCTCAAAATCAACTGTAAAACTGAACTTCTAAGTATGGCAGAAACAGGAACTATTAAAAATGCGGAGGGGCCCAATCAGTCCACTTCAACTACTTTAGCTTTCTCATATATTCAGAGTGAATGGGAAAGCAAGGAAAAAAGAAAAACTTACAATATTAAAAGTATGATATCTTTCAAATGTTTATGTTTAATAATGTAATGCTTTTATCAGCACCAAAAAATTAAAAAAAAAAGCAAATACAGTGGCAAATCCCACAACAACCAATTCTGTGCTTGTAGTAGAGAAAAGTCAACTCTATTATTTGTTTGGTTTTTTTTTTACATTTTCAGCATAATTTGCTAATGTATTTTTAGATTTTAATACTTTTTATATCTTAAGCAGAGTTAATATCCTTAAAGCAATAAAATTTCATGACAGAAAAGTGAAATTTGATACTATCATTTCACTTATTTTTGCCATAGTCAAAATATTTCTTTCTCTAAAAATATATAGCAATTTTTGTATACTCTCTTAAGTGAGGAAACTAAATATCGTCCCCTTACCATTTATCACAAGTTCAGTCAAATTTTAAAAACAGCATTGTATATGACAAAATAGGCTTTATTTTTTGTAAAAAAAAAAGTTTTCTTTGATGTTTTGAGTGATAGTTAAATGATGATCATAATAGTTCAATTTTTCCACAGTCAATATCTCAAAATCCAGTGTCCAAAACAGCAAGTCTCCTTGTTAGTATTTACTTGAAATATTTCTGAAATAGCTTTTTGAATAATGATTTAAATTGCTGACTTTTTTGGAATATGGATAACAAAGCTTACATTAGGATACAAAATAATACTAGTTCTGCCATTTCCTTATTGTCGCAAATTCTACAAATAAAATTGTTTTTCACATGATTTCTTGGCAGTATATTTTTGATAGTTGTCCTTTTAGTGATGATTAGTTCAGTAAAAAACATCAGATGCATTCTATGTCATAATTTATGGCTACACATAATTGAAAAGCATTAAAGTAGACTCCAAATGAAGAAGTTGATGGTAAAGCTATCAGTGCTACTGTATTCTGAAAATTCTATTCTCCCCTAGAGGTACAGATTTCCATAGAAATTTATTTTTCTTAGTATTCCATAACCCTTCCAGGGGTATTGCCTTTTTTTATGATGCACAAACAAACATTTATCTAACATTGTTGGTAAGTATATTCTTTAGAGTGATGATCATATTGTAAAGAACAATGACATTTTAATCAGCTGCCACTACCTAGTATTCTCTAATGCACGTGCATTTTTAATGCATCAACAATTTCAAACAATGTATAGACATTTTAGAAATTCAAATAGGAATCACGACACAATTTTAGAATATATTAAGTATATTTTTAACTATTCAAATAATTATTTTTATACATTTCCTAATTTTCTTTGTTATACATTTAAAATGTTCTTTTTTATTTTTTTTTTAAAAAAAACTACATCTATATAGGACATGCTGTTCTTTTATGGCTGAGTTAACTTGCATTCAAAGGCTTCATTTTAATTGGATTTAGCTAACCCAAGATCATGTTTTACAGAGATCTAAGTCCGTAGAGTGCTCTTTTACTTTCCAATGGCACCATGCTGTTTCTTGGTATTCTTTAATTCTCTTTGCTTTATGAAACAAATATTAAAGAATTTCATATAAGCTTTTTGAACAGAATCAAAATTTAAACCAATTCCTTGATGTTATTAACTGCTTTACCTGAAACAGTAACACACTAAGAACATAAGAAGCCTCCAAATGTAAGTCAGTAATTTTTTTTGAGACCAAGTCTTGCTCTGTGGCCCAGACTGGAGTGCAGTGGTGTCATCTGGCTCCACTGCAACCTCCGCTTGCCAGGTTCAAGGGATTCTCTTGCCTCAGCCTCCCAAGTAGCTGGGACTACAGGCACGCACCACGATGCCCAGCTAATTTTTTGTATTTTTAGTAGAGACGAGGTTTCACCATGCTGGCCAGGCTGGTCTTGAACTCCTGACCTTGTGATCTTCCTGCCTCAGCCTCCCAAAGTATTAAGGCATGAGCCATTGCACCTGGCCCCAGCAATTTTTTTAGAGTTTACCGTATCCTTTAATTTGCAATTCACCTCATTTTTATTGGTGGCTGCCAATCCAGGATATATTTCTGTAGTTGCTTAACCCTGATTATCCTGATTTGAAACCAAAATATTAGACAGATACATATATATATACAGATGGATACAGATAATTTTTGAACACTAAAGCACAGCAGAATTCATTGGCACACCACAATAAACATTTGCTTCTTTTTATTTTTATTATTTATTTTTTATTGCATTTTAGGTTTGGTGGTACATGGGAAGAACATGCAAGACTGTTGCATAGGTACACACATGGCAGTGTGATTTGCTGCCTTCCTCCCCATCACCTACATCTGGCATTTCTCCCCATGCTATCTCTCCCCAACTCCCAAACATTTGCTTCTTAATCTCTGTTGGTCAACTGAGATTTGGCTGATGCTGCCTTTGGCTTGTCAGAGATTGGTTCAAATCCGTGGGTTATAATCACATCTACTCCACATGTCACTTATATCTTTGAATCAGTGGCTTAATAAGGCAAGATTTTCTCAAGGTAAAGGGCACATAGGCAAGAGAACAAATCCAGCCATGTATGCAATAATCAAGCATTTTCTTATTTGCTGTTCTTTCCACTGGCCGAAGTAAACCGTATGGCTAGGAAGGAAGAGATCTTTTGGAAAAGTAAATACAAGTATGGTAAGTGTTACAAAAGATATATGGATAGTAGTACAGAAATAGATAACAACCTGTTAAATATAGACAGCAAGGTACTATTCTGTGAATGAGGGCTGAGTGTTCAGCAAATATTAGTTGGTTAAGTGAAGTTCAAACATAAAGGATAAATAGTTATATAGAGACAGGATGAAGAAAGTAGATTACAAGTGGGGGTGGGGGAATAGTAAGAAGGCAAAGGGAAGAAAGGGCTTGGTATTAACACAAAGAGGGTTTGGGGAAAGCAAAGGACAGACTGGAGATTCAGGCAATTAGTGTACTATAGGCCATGCTCCAGGTTGTAGTATTAGGATAGTAGAATACATAGATTGTAAACAGAGAAGGGAGAGAATCAGAATTGCAGTTTTAAAATTAAACATTCTACCTACAAAGTAGGGTTGGACATGGCTGGAAACTGTCTATGATTCCTCCAGTGCTTTTCCAGCTACCTGTCACTCACCCACTGACGACCCTCAGACTTCAGTTAGAACCTGACATATATATTTATTTATACATACTGCTCAAAGGAATTTGTTCTGAATGAAGTAGTTTTAAAGGAAGTAAACACTGAGAAAAATTTATCCTTTGTTTTATATCAAATTAAGTATATTCTAAGCTGTTTAGTGTTGGTTTTTTGTAACATGGGAAAATGGGCCCCCAAACGATATTTTATCAATAGTATCAATTATATACAAACACTGTAAATAGAACAGTATTGACAAAATAGCCTGAGACTCAGATCTTAGCAAATAATTATGGGTAGTTTGCGGGGGGAAACTGGGGCTAAATTACAAGACTTCCACCCTAGGGATTCAAAGGCATATAGTTTCTCTTATTCCTTCATAAAATATATGTGTATTTTAGATATTTTTTTCTCTTCATGGAAGCGAAAAGTACTCGACTATGCAGGTTAATGCAAGTATAACTTACCTTAGAAAAGCCCTGCTTCTTTGAACTGAAAGTCACGTTAGTTGTTTTATAAGTAATCAGTCTATTTTTCAGCCTTAGCTGGAGCTAGCTAACTAGAAATTCAGAGAAATTTAATAGAAACACATGATTTCAGATGCAATTTTACCTTGGTCTACTAGTTTGTAAAACAGTAGAAGACTGAAGGATTTCGGAGTGCAGAATAACAGGAAAACTTGTCCAAGACCCACCCAACTGTAATCTTCCTTAGCCTTCCTCTTTTTTTGCTGCCACCCTGCAGTGTGATCAGCTTGAATCTGGAAGCCAGCTGTCTTGGGCACTGCTGGAGAGGTGATACCTCATCTTGGCAGCCTTACATTTTCCTCTTTGCATCTTTACTCCTTCCTTTGGGGGCTTGAAGATGCTTTGCCTTTGAAGAAATGGAACCTAAGGGTTGATTTGACATGTTAGTTTTAGAGTCAGTGTTCCAACTGTCACATTAGGGTCTAAGAGTTCAGGGGTCTAAGCAAAAGATTATAACTCAGTGTTAGTTTCTTTTAAGCCTAATTGAAAATTAGAATCACCCAGGGAGATTCTGGGCCCTGGCCCTACTTCTAAATGTTCTGAATTAATTGGTTTCAGGTGAGGCCAGACAGGCTTCATTTTTAAAAGCCTCCAAGTGATTCTAATATGCTACCCAGGATAAAAATGTCCCAGTTCTTTTAACAAGACCTTTAGAGCTCTATCAACAAAACACAGCGCGCTCTTTATAGTAAGGTATCCTTGTAGTTACTTTATGTGCTCCTAGAAATTGTAAGAAATTAATGACAAAACTGTAAGATTTTTACTGATTATAAACTGTAATTGTCCTGCCAAAAACATTTTCACAGAATGTTAAGTATAGGTAATATTAGTCTTACTAAGTCTATTGTCCGTCCAGAAGTAGCAGAGTACTTTATATTTGGTTCTAAAACTACTCAAGCAGAACCTATCCACCCGTATATAATGCTTAATTTATCTCTTTGTGTGTATTTTCAGTCAAGATGAATAGAGAGTTTAGTTGTTGCATTATTTTTCTACTTAATATTATTTTACATGGTCCAATATACTTTTGAAATTTTTGAAATGATGTTAAGCATTTTCCTATTAGATATTTTGCTTCTATAAAATTATTTTTGTTATAAATATGACAGTGATTAAGTCATTTTGAAAATTGGCTGCATCAGTAATTTTTTTCCTTCTCATATAATCAAAATATATAAATACCTTACAGAATCATAACATGTATTTCAAAATGTCTTTTTTAAAAAATGAGTGTTATCATAGTATGCAAATTAGATGATAGATGGAAAATGATACTTCATTATTCAATTGATTGGCCTTTATTAATATATGCTTGTTTACTAGCATGTTTATATTTTTATTTGTAAAGTTACTGGTCATCTGCAATAGTTTAATCATGTATTGTCTACTTCTATATCTCACTAAGTAACTTTTGAAATTTTAGTGTCACTTAATACACTTGAAAAGTCTCTATTTCCATTATTTTTTCATTTTTAACCAAATGTATTACCAAAATTCTTCTCATATATTCTCAATGTATTTTAAATGTCTATGTTTTTGCGTTGTATAAACATTATGCTTTATATGTCAATTATATTTGCCCTTTCCTATGTTATTATGGTATTTAGAAAAGCCTTTAAAATACTACAATCAGATGCAGTGCAAATTTTATTTGTATGCATACGTTTTTTATGAATTGTTTATCTCAATACACGTAAAAACTATTTTGTTGTATAGTTTAAAACGGAGCTGTAGATTGATACCAAAACCATTTAATAAATGACCCCTTTTTCTCTTCAAGTTGAGAGACTGCAAATGATTTTTTTTTCTACAAAATTGCATGGTCTCTGGTGTTCTATTGCAACATATTTTTTGATAAACAGATAGTCCCAGATGTAAGATGGTTTGACTTATGATGATTATTTTTCCAAAATATTAAGATTTTCTTAGAATTCATAGAACGCTCAATGTAGGCATCCATTAGAGATTGATGTGGTCACCAGTTCCCTTTTTTTTGAGGCAGAGTTTCACTGTTGTTACCCAGGCTGGAGTGCAATGGCATCGTCTCGGCTCACTGCAACCTCCGCCTCCTGGGTTCAAGCAATTCTCCTGCCTCAGCCTCCAGAGTAGCTGGGACTACAGGCATGCGCCTCCATGCCCAGCTAATTTTTGTATTTTTAGCAGAGATGCGGTTTCACCACGTTGATCAGGATGATCTCTATCTCTTGACCTCATGATCCACCCGCCTCGGCCTCCTAAAGTGCTGGGATTATAGGCATGAGCCACCGCGCCCGGCTGGTCACCAGTTCTTAATTGCCTTTGTTACCTTCTATGCCAGCCAGAAAAATAGAATAGATCAACTTCTCTTTTCTAGCCCTAGTAGGGTTGAGGGAAACATTTGGAAGTGTGTGTAGCATAGGATGAAAGTCTGTTTAAATCCTTAACAATAGATCTATATGTTATATTACTCCTAGAGAATGGAGTTTTCCATATTTGTAAGAATTACACAAAAGAAAAACTTCCGTCATGTGTCATATGTATAACCATAGCACCAGTGGTATTAAGTAAATATCTATGGGTGTTTGTTTGAATAAGTGATCACATGTGTTTGATGTCTCCATTAAATTCAAGGAAAGGATAACTTATTTAAAGCAAATGTGAAAGAGCAAACCCTAGCAAGGTGTTACATTTCGGTATTTCTTTTTTTGTGTAAGTCTACTCTATGAGACAGTGAGAATATAATCCCTATATTTCCCAAGCCATAAATTTGTCTTTTAATCATAGAATAATACAACTGTTTTTTTTTAAATGTTAATGAGCAAATATGAAATTATGTGAGTAGGTAGGTAATCTATGAACATAAAAATTATATACATGGGAGAGGATATAGTTTTCCCAAATTACACATTTTTTAAATAACAGACAAAATGAAAGTGGAGAAGGAAAATAAATAATCCAATTTAAAGCTGTTGTGATAGAGATGGAAAATCAGGAATGAAAATCCACACTATAGAAACTAATCACCAAGATACAACACCAGGTTTAAACAGTAGTGTATTTCGTTGGGTGTAATACGCTGAAGTCTCAAAAACATCTGTCAATAATCATGGCACTAATTTCTGAAAACCCTGTCATTACTGATAAAATGTTAAAGAGTTACGCCAGGCTCATGGCTCACAGCTCATGGCCGGGCACAGTGGCTCATGCCTGTAATCCCAGCATTTTGGGAGGCCAAGGTGGGCAGATGACTTGACTCTAGAAGTTAAAAACCAGCCTGGCCAACATGACAAAACTGCATCTCTACTAAAAATACAAAAATAAGAAAATTAGTGGGGCGTGGTGGTGCATGCCTATAATCCCAGCTACTCCGGAGGCTGAGGACAATTGGTTGAACCTGGGAGGTGGAGGTTGTAGTAAGCTTAGACTGTGCCACTGCACACCAGCCTGGGTGACAGAGAAAGACTGTCTTGAAAAAAATAAGAGTTAAATAATTTTGGATTGAGACAAACTCTTAATGAAGAGCCTGTTCTGTAAGTGTATAGACATCTATAAGTACTTTAGAATATGAATTATAAACAACCCAATAGCAAAGTTTTTGATCAGGTGGCTAGAGTTACAAAACTGTAATGTCCATTTACTGTCCTTTTTGGAGCTGTCCTGAACTAGATTAATTGAATTTTCAGTTTTAATTGAAATTTAGTTTTATTTTACAAAGACCCAAATGTCTGGGCCAAATAATGCCATATGCCTGGATAACATGTGTTTTAAAGACTTGCTTTAAGCCTGGAGGAAAAGCATAAGATAAACAACAGCACTCTAAAGATTTAGCAGTAGAAATACTGGAAAGAGGGATACCTCCATAGGATTCCAATGTGAGACCAATCACTGATCGAAAAGAAATGTTCTTAGATAAGCCCTCATTTTAAGATTTTCCCTGCTTTCAAATCATAGAGTTAATTTTTCAGTTAGGTAGCCATACAGTTTACACCTATTAATCAAACATTTTGTCAACATAAATATGTTTATGAAGCATTAAGTGAATGATACACAAGAATTTATTCCAAAATCCAGTGTTTTCCAAGAAACCATTTATGGGACAAAGCCATTAAAAAAAAAAGTATCCATTGATTCTGGGTAAAATGAGAAAAGGAACATACAATGCTTTGATTATTTCTCTAAGTAGATATGTTCAAACTATTAACAAGGGTTTGACATTTTTTTCTGTCAATAAAGGAAAATATTGAACCTCTAAACATGGTATTAATATAATAAAACACACAAATTGGAATAACATTTAAGTAAATTACATGTGAAAGGAAAATACCTATCCTGTTGAAACCATTTGGCCACTTGGTATCCCCAACTAAATCTCTGGTTGAATTGTAATCCTCAATATTGGGGAGAGACCTGGTGGGAGGTGTTTGGATCATAAGGCCAGTTTCCCCTTGTTGTTCTCATGATAGTGAGTGAGTTCTCATGAGATTTAGTTGTCTGGAAATGTGCAGCACTTTCTCTCTTTCTCTCTCTCTCTTTCCTCCACCATTGTGAAGATGTGCCTACGTCCCCTTCACTTTCTAGCATGATTGTAAATTTCCTGAGGCCTCCACAGCCATGCTTCCTGTAAAACATGCAGAACTGTGAGTCAAATTAAACCCGTTTTCTTTAGAAATTACCCAGTCTAAGGCAGTTCTTTACAGTGGTGTGACAAAGGATTAATACAGAAAATCGATACCAGAGAAGTAGGGCATTGCTTTAAAGATACATGAAAATGTGGAAGCAGCTTTGGAACTGAATAATGGGCAGAGATTGGAACAGTTTGGAGGACTCAGAAAAAGGATGATGAGGGAAAGTTTGGAACTTTCTAGAAATTTGTTGAATAGTTTTTGACCAAATGTTAGTAGTGATATGGAAAAAGATGGCCAGGCTGATGAGGTCCCTGATGGAGATTAGGAACTTAATGAGAGCTGGAGTAAACACCGCTCTTGCTATGCTTTAGCAAAGAGACTAACAACACTGTGTCACTGCTCTAAATATCAGTGGAAATTTTGAACTTGAGAGAGATGATTTAGGGTATCTGTTGGAAGAAATGTCTAAACAGCCAAGTGTTCAGGAAGTAAGCTGGCTGCTTCTAACAGCATGTTCTTATATGCATTCACAAAAAGAAGGTCTGCAGTTGGAACTTATACTTAAAAGGAAAGGAGAGTCTAAAAGTTTGGAAAACTTGTGGCCTGACCATGTGGTAGAAAAGAAAAATCAAATATCTGGGGAGAAATTCAAGCCAGCTGCAGAAATGTACATGACTAGAGAGGAGCCAAATGTTAATTGCCAAGACAATGGGGAGAATGTCTCCAAAGCATTTCAGAGACTTTTCCAGCAGCCCCACCCATACAGGCCTGGAGGCCTTCAAGGGAAAATGGTTCCATGCACTAGGCCCAGGACCCCACTGCTCTGTGCAGCCTTGGGACACAATGCCCTGCTTCCCAGCCACCCCAGCTCCAGCAATGGTGAAAAGGGACCAAGTTACAGGTTGGGCCATTGCTTCAGAGGGTGCAAGTCTCAAGCCTTAGTGGCTTCCATGTCGTGGTGGGCCTGAGGGTGCACAGAAGGCAAGAGTTGAGGTTTGGGAGCCTCTGCCTAGATTTCAGAGGCTGTATGGAAACAACTGAATGTCCAGGGAGAAGTCTGCTGCAGGAGCAGAACCCTCATGGAGAACCTCTACTAGGGCAGTGTGAAGGTAAAATATGGGATTCAAGATCCCACACAGAGTTCCCACTGGGCACTGTCTATTGTAGCTGTGAGAAGATAGCCACTATCCTTCAGATCCCAGAATGGTAGATCCACTAACAGCTTGCACTGTGTGCCAGGACAGGCTGCAGGCACTTAATGCCAGCCATGTGAAAGCAGCCTCAGGTGCTGTACCCTGCAGAGCCACAGGGAAGCAGCTGCCCAAGGCCTTGGGAGCCCACCTCTTTCATCACTGTGGACCCAACATAAGACATTGAGTCAAAGGATGTTATTTTGGAGCTTTAAGATGTAATGACTGTCCTGCTGGGTTTTGTACTTACATAGGGCCTGTTGTCCTTTGTTTTGGCTGATTTCTCCCTTTTGAAATGGGAGCATTTACCCAATGCCTTTATGCTCATTGTATTTTGGAAGTAACTAACTTGTTTTTTACTTTATAGGCTCATGGGTGGAAGGGACTTACCTTGTCTCAAATGAGACTTTGGACTTGGGGCTTTTGAGTCCACCAAGCCTGAGACTACATAAAACAGTCCATTTGAAATTTCCATTAACCAGCCTTAATCTTTGTGGCACAAGGGAAGGTGTCTACAATTTTGCCTGTCCTAAGAAAAATCAGTTAATTTTAGAACCACAAGTATTTTCCAGGAAACACTTCCATAATCACATCATCTTGGTATACCTTCCCTTTTATCACTGAGAATTGCCAGTCTATAAGTGGGATGTTTATGTATAGAAGAAATCTACATGGAATAAATGAAATAATATAGTTTCAACTGCCCAAGGTAATTATTCAGAAATCTTAGTTCTGATTATGTAGGTTCGTAAAGGAATAATAAGTAAATAGATGTGAGTCAAAATCATATGTCTTCTTTAGAAATAGTAGTTTTATCTTGGAGGTAATTTTCCAGTTACTGCCATTTGCTACTTTATAGACTTAGCCTCTTTGAAAGGTTGGTCAAAGAGGAAAGATATTATCAGTTTCTTCTGTGGTTTGTTCAAATTTCTCTTTAAAAAGTGGCTGTCTCAAATGGGCTGCTGAAAAATAAGCAGCCAATATTAAGATATATATGTGTTCATATGTGCACATATGTACACACCCTATATACTCGTATGCACATGAGTTTGTATGTTGCATACTAATAAACAGAACACTATGGAAATTTCTCAGAGGCCTTAATTTGTGAGAAAAAATGACTACACATTCCTTCTTCTCACATGATTACTGGACCATAGTACATTTTCCTATTACTGACTGTGTTGATAGTTTACTGCTGACAATAGCTATCTACTCTGCTTTGCCAACCTCTGCTGATATTTTAACTGCTTTTCTTTGTTTTTATACACAGTTGAAAGTTTTAAGATAAATAGCAATTAAATTATACAAATATGTTCAGTGGCAATCATCAGCCTTTTCTGCGACAAGCCAAATAATGAGACTTTGACAGTATTTAATGAGTTTATATTCCATTCAATTTAAATTACAATAGAAACATTTTTCAGTGCTAGATTATAGCAAGTGCAAAATTCAGAAGCAACTCATCTTAGTTGTCTATGTATTAAGAATAGACCATTATTATTGACATTATGAACATCTCCAGCATAAGGTGACAAAAGCTAGCTTTTCTCAGGATCCAGTGAAGTGAAGATTTTACAGTGATTAGGTTTAAATACACAACATATTGAAAATTATTTCAACTATTTGATATTTTTCCAACAAATAAATGTGTTACTTATTTCTAAATTTGCACTTATTTCTAAATTATTTAATAATAATTGTAGACTAATGAGAGGCATTATAAAATGTTCTTAGTTTGTTAGGGAGAGAGTAAAGTGGCAATGTCAAAGCGCATGTGAAGTTTTATATGTAGAAATCTAATTTATGTACATCTCATTTATATATGTCTCATATATATGTCACATATATGTATACATAGGATAAGATAATTTTTGGCAAAACTCTCCTCTGTAAAAATCTATGCTTTTTAATTATCTTTAGTCATGTTATCTCCTGGAAAATCTGTATTTCTTTTCTCTGTCTGAACAGACTCAGTCTCGTGTCTGAGGTCAAACCAAGACTCATCTGTTCTGTCAAAATTATATGGAGTACACTTCAAAACATGAAATGTTTTCTTCTTTTCCATTCCTTAACTACTTCCTATAAATTGTACATATGTTTAAAGTGCTTCATTATTGCCAAGCTCTCAACTAAATGAGTTACTGTTATTTAATTTGCACAGGGTTTATTCTGTCATCCCTATAGAAATATACGTTCTTGGCAGTTATTGAATACAAAATTCTCTATCTTTTCATAGAAATTATTCAATGTCTCTTTCATGGTGTTCTTGCAAGACATATTTATTGCTTTGATATTTTTTGGACAGATGACTGATGAATTTTTAAACATGAAGCAATTGCCAGAAGCAGGAAAAGAAGGATGGATCATTCCTTAAATTCAGAATGTCAGGTGTATTTACCCAGTCAATATATATCTAGCCTTATTAGCAGGTCTTTCAAACTAAAACCATTTAATATAGGGATCTATAGTACCATTTCTACCACTTCTCTAAGCACCAAACTAAACAAACAATCACTGAAAGCAATTTTAAAAGAACTGAAAAAGACATGTTATAAAAATACATATCTAAAGATCTTTGTGAATATGCTTCCTTATTCAAATTGTTATTACAACCACATTTAATTAGATTTAAATTCAATTTAATGTTAAATGTTAACTTTAATTAAAATATTAAAATTACAGACAGGCGTGGTGGCTCACACCTGTAATCCCAGTACTTTGGAAGGCTGAGGCAAGTGGATCATGAGGTCAGGAGATTGAGAACATCCTGGATAACACGATGAAACCCAGTCTCTACTAAAAAAAAATACAAAAAATTAGCCAGGGATGGTGACAAGCACCTGTAGTCCCAGCTACTTGGGAGGCTGAGGCAGGAGAACCCAGCAGGCAGAAGTTGCAGTTAGCCAAGATCGTACCACTGTACTCCAGCCTGGGTGACAGAGTGAGACTCACCCATCTCAAAATAAATAAATAAATAATAAAATTACTTATGTATTTTTTAGAATGATGCCATAAAAGGAACATGTTTCATGTATTCACAGTATCAGAATTTGAGTTCTTGCTATTCACTTCCTCTGTACATGTTTGTATATCATGTAGTCAATCTGAACCTCAATATTATAATCTATACTACTAAAATTTGATTACTATCTACCCATCATCATTGCCAATTATGTTTTCTTCATGCTTCTTTTTCAAAATTAAGAGAAAATATTTGAAGTTTTAGTTATAAAAAATTTTTTTGAAAGAATATAGTTTTTCCTCACTGCCAACTGTATTGAATACTTTTTCTCCTTTTGAAATTCTTGTCAGTTTTGTTGCTGTGTGTAAAGATTTCACGAGGATTTTTCATGAGCCTGGCATTATTCTAAGTGCTTTGTAAAAGTATTAAAGCAGGTAAGCCTCATATATATATATATATATATATATATATATATATATATATATATATAATGTTTTTTGAGACAAAGTCTCACTCTTGTTCCCTAGACTGGAGTTCAATGGCACAATCTTGGCTCACTGCAACCTCCTCCTCCCAAAATCAAGCGATTCTCCTGCTTCAGCCTCCCGAGTAGCTGGGATTATGGGCGTGTGCTCCCACACTGGCTACTTTTGTGTTTTTAGTAGAGATGAGGTTTCACCATGTTGGCCAGGCTGGTCTCGAACTCCTGACCTGACGTGATCTGCCCACCTCGGCCTCCCAAAGTGTTGGGATTACAAGAATGAGCCACCGTGCCCAGCCAATACTTAACTAATACTATCCTCGATTTGGAGATGAGGAAAGTTATGCAAAGATGTTGAGTAAATTGTATAAGACCGCATTCTAAGAGGTGGTGGAATTAAAACTGGAATCCATACAACTTAAGTCCAAAGGCTGTCTCATAATTCCTACCATGCTTTTCTCATTCTCCTTTTACTTTGCTGACCCTATTGTTTCACTACTCAAAAGCCGTAATATTTCCATTTATTTTATAAATGGCAAGCTTATCTCACAATGTAAATATTCACTTCTAGAGGAATTTACTCATGAGTGGCTCCAACTCGACATCTCCTACTCTCCTTTTTCACTCAAAATGCTTGTTGAAAAGTTCCACTTGTGCCTTAAAGTGTTATCACTTTGAATTCAAAATGTGCTGTGGCAGTTTAAAGAAGGGACAAAGAAGACAAAGTCTGCTTTATCGTAATTCAGACAGTTCTATTAGTACTTGCCCAGTGATTAAGGCTAATGATATGTCTCCCAAAACCTCTGGCTGATAGCATTTTAATATTCACTGTCATTTTTTTCCTTTTTCTATACGTTCTCTTTTTGTTATTGTTCACTATAAGCTGTACTCAACAGTTTATATCAAGTTTGTTTTTTTTTAATTTTGTTAGTAACTTTCACACAGGAAAGATTCTCAGTATCTAGTTTTACCACCATACCTTCTCTTCCACAATTCCTGTCTTAGTCAATTTGTGTTGCTATAAAGGAATATCTTGAGTCTGGATAATTTAGAATGAAAATTATCTCATGTTTTTGCAGGCTGTACAAGGTGCATGATGCCCACATATGCTTTGATGAGGGCCTCACACTGCTTCCACTCATGGCAAAAAGCAAATGGGAGCCAGAAATGCAGAAACCCTATGGGCAAGAGAGCTAGCAAGAGAGAGGCAGGAGGTTCCATGCTTCCCCCCTCCGCCCCCACCCCCGAGATGGAGTCTTGCTTTGTTGCCCAGGATAGAGTGCAATGGCGAGATCTCAGCTCACTGCAACCTCTACCTCCCTAGTTCAAGTGATTCTGCCCCCTCAGCCTCCTGAGTAACTGTGAGACTACAGGCACATACCACCACGCCCAGCTAATTTTTTTTTTTTTTTTTTTTTTTGTATTTTTAGTAGAGACAATGTTTCACCATATTGGCCAGGCTGGTTTCAAACTCCTGACCTGGTGATCCGCCTACCTTGGCCTCTCAAAGTGCTGGGATGAGAGGCTGAGCCACCATGCCTGGCCGGTTCCATGTTTTTTAAACAACCAGCTCTCATGGGTACTTCATGTGCTTCAAGATTAAGGACCCACTCACTACAGCAAGGAGTGTATCAAGACATTCATGAGGAATCTGCCCCCATGGACAAAATACTTCCCATTAGGCTTCACATCCAACACTGCAGATAAAATTTCAATATGAGTTTTGGGAGACAAGCATAGAAACTGTAGCATGTCCTTACTTCATTAATTTTTTAAAATATCGCCTTTCAGTGATGCAGCAGTATTACTCTTCATGTAATATTTTAAGGCCTATATTTTCTAGATAAGCCTGTAAGAATTGTTCTAACAAAAGTCCTCCGTATGTGTCAAATTATTCCTCAATTATTGCTGTGCAACATCTTCCTTTAAATCCACCTGGATTATTTGGCCACCCTTTTCCAGATATTCCATGTTCACGCTACTCTTTACTTTTAGTCACATGTATATTTTCTTCTCTCTAGAAAAGTAGCTCTCATTTTTTCCAATTATTAAGATTTTTGTTTTCATCTAAGATTTGTATTAAGACCTAGCGTCTCCACAAAACCTCTGCTGCTACCCTAGTAGACTGTTGTCTCTTCTCTAAACTCGTAGGTCTACTTATTTGTTTCTTACCATGCAATAGTAGTTTGTGCTTTCTATTCATTTCTATTTTTGGTCCTATGATACATACCATATCTTATTACTTGTATGTGTGCAGAATCATTTATTTGCATAACCATTCTGTAACACAGAGTTTAGAATATATTAGGTATTCAAATATGAGGTTGCTGATACACACAAAGTATTTCAGCAAGACCAGTTTGAAAATATAAATAACTATATTAATTAAAACGCTTAAAAGTAGATCTAATTAATGTACTTTAAGCAGACAACTAATTTATCAGACTAAAAATGTTACATATTTTGAAGATGATTTATCAAAAAGCTGGTTTTAAAATGTTATTGTTTTGCAAAAATATTTTGCTGTCCCAAATTTTTGACTCATAACTAATTAACCATGAATATATATTTCAAAGTGTGGTGAGTGAATCAACTGAAATAAGAAAATAAAAAGGTTTGCAAAGCATAAATTCAAGAGAAAAAAAGCCAATATATTAATCAAGGTTATTTAAATGTCATTGGAAGTAGGAGGTTTTTTAATGTTTATATTTTTACTTTCAGAATTTGTTAGTACTTCAAGTTTATTTAAAATTCTTTTGATTTGATTGTTTAATGGGTAAAACAATCACTGTCTAATGGGCTATATTTTTAGTGCTTTTAAATAAAACGTATTCAAAAAAACAAATGAAATACCTAATAAAAATTCAACTTTAATGAAATTCAAACAGCTCTTCTACCAATTGCCTTGTGTATTTTTTAGGATGATGCCATAGAAGAAACATGTTTCTTGTATTCAGAATATCAGAATTTGAGTGCTTGTTACTTACTTTACCTGTAAATTTGTGTACATGGTTTAATCAATCTGAATTTCAATATTATAATCTATACTATTAAAAGTTAATCAACTGGCATTTCTGGGTTGTGGATAGACATAAGATAATAAATATGAAAACACATTATGCAACTCTTGGAAAGTAGTGAACAGCAAATATTGATTGAATCTGGATATTAGGAAGAATTAAATCAAAAAAGTTAACTGTACATTTAGATTATTCTTCTATATATTCTAACCCAATTATAAAAGACAATATACTTATAATTGAAAGTGGGATGCTATGTAGATATTACAACTGATACCACAGAAATACGAGGAATAAAATGAGCTACTATAAACAATTGTATACCAATACATTTGATAACCTAAAATAAATGGATAAATTCCTAGAAATATACAACCTACCAAGACTGAATCATGAGGAAATAGAAAATCTGAACGTACCAATAATGAATGAGTCGAGATTTAATCAGTAATCAAAAAATTTTCAACAAAATTAGCCAAGGACCTGATGCCTTCAATGGTGAATTCCAACAAACATTTAAAGAATTAACACCAATCCTTCTCACACTCTTGCAATAAATTGAAGACAAGGGGACACTTGAAAACTCATTTTATGTGACCAGCATTACCCTGATACCCAAGCCAAACAAGGACACTACAAGAAAAAAATTACTGGTTAATATTACTGATGAACTTGGATGCAAAAATTCTTAAACTACTAGCTAACCAAATTCAACAGCACATTAAAAGGGTTATACATATGGTCAAGTGAGATTTATTCCAAGGATGCAAAGGGAGTTCAACATATGCAAATCAGTAAATGTGATAAACCACATTAAAAGAATGAAAAGTAAAAATGATACAGTCATCTCAATGGATGCAGAAAAGGCATTGATAAAATTCAAAATTATTTTATGGTAAAATGCCTCAACAAATTAGGTTAGAAGGAATGCATTTCAACATAATAAAGGCCAAATATGAAAAGCCCACAGCTAAATATAATACTCAACGGTGAAAACTGAAAGCTTTTCTTCAAGATCAAGACCAAGGCAAGGATGTTCACTTTGACCACTTCTGTTCAACAAAGTGTTAGATGTCCTTGCCAGAGTAATTGTGCAACAAAAATAAAGGTTACCCAAATTAGAAAGGAAAAGGTTAAATTGTTCCTCTTTATACATGTCCTGATCTTACATGCAGAAAACCTTAAAGGCTCTAACAAAAAATTTCAGAACTAGTAAACAAATTAAGTAGTTTCAGCATACAAAATTAACATCCAAAAATAAAGTGTTCTGTAGAGTAACAATAAACCATACAAAAAAGAAATTGAAAAAAAAACCTAATTAACAGAATAAAAATACTCAGAAATAAATTTAACCCATGAGGTAAAAGATCTGTACACTGAAAACTATAAAACATTGATGAAACAAATTGAAGACAGAAACAAATGGTAATTTTTCTCATGTTCTCAGATTGGAAGAATTTGTATTGTTAAAATGTCCATATTACCCAAAGCCATCTAAGGATCAAATGCAATGTCTATCAAAATTCTAAAAACAATTTTATTGAAACAGAAAAAATAATCCTAAAATTCATATAGCATCACAAGAGGCCCCCAAAGACATGGCAGTCTTGAGCAAAAAGAACAAAGCTAGAGGCATCCTACTAGCTGATTTCAAAATACTCTATAAAGCTATGCTAATCAAACAGTATATTACTGGCATAAAAACAGCCATATAGACCAATGCAGTAGAATAGGGAGCCCAGAAATAAATCCACATATGTATAGTCAATTGATCGTTAACAAACAAGCCAAGATCATGTAATGGGGAAAGACAGCCTGTTCAATAGTGGTGTTGAGAAAACTGTCTATCCACATGCAGAAGAATGAAAATGGGCAATTATCTCCCAACCATATACAAAAATCCACTCAAAATGAATTAAAGACTTAAACATAAGACCTGAAACTTCAAAACTATTAGAAGAAACCATAGCAAAAAAAATTATTGACACTGATGTGAGCAATGATTTTTTTTTATATGATCCCAAAAGCACAGGACCCAAAACAAAAATAAACATTCATTTTGGAAGGGATAAACTAAAAGCCATGTGTATACAGATATTCATTTTGCAGAGTGAAACATATTTACCACAAGAAGAATTTTAAATAGCACTTTCATTTAAATTTTGTTTTCAGTTATATTGAGGGCCTGTCCAATTCTAAATGTCTTTCTTCAAATCGTGCTCACACCACATATTTCTTTTCATGTCCTGATTATAACTACTCTAACTCTAAAGAAGAAAGTGACTGGAAGCGTTTGTTTCACACAGGCACAGTCTACAAAGGTAAGCAATTTGATTAGATGAAATTACTAAAAATTTTCATCCATTTCCCTGAAGTCTTCAGCAAGTATACCTTCAATCTAGGAAGAACAGCAGCAGTTCTCTCTGTTAGTCTATATGTTCTCAGTAGCAGAAAAAAAAAAAACAACTGTAGAAACCTAAAGGTTACATTTACAGGAATTCTGTTCAGGATTTCTTCTTTTGTGTTTTCAACATGTGCATTTCATTTGGAGGAAATGATAGCCATATGGTTTTGATTCGTTTACACTCAGTTCCTAAAAGTTGTGTTTTAAAAGGTATTTGAAGTCCACAGAATTTCTGAGCCTTTTTATAAGCCAGTTTATAAAAACCAGGAACTTGTATTTTGCTAGTATATGAAATAAAATACCAAATGGTTTATATTTGCTAAAAAAAAAGTAAAACTCTCAAATCTATGAATGGGTATATATTACAGAATTACTTGTTATTTCCACTTTCTTACCCCTAGGATTTTGTTTATACATTTTTGGTGAAGTATTGAAGTAATTATTTACAAAGCTCATTAAAATGTTTTAGTGAATTCTATGACTAATTCATTGTCTTTTAGTTTTTTTTTTTTTGTAATACACAAAATTTTCATCCAAATTCCACTGAACTTCATGCAAACATTTTTATGATCTTATAGCATGTATTTTGAAAATAAGACATTAATTTGAGCTGTTTGTATTCTGCTGACTGGTTTGTAATATTAGGAAATTCCAGAAGCCTGAAACATATATTTTTGAAAATTGTAATTATAACAAGCTTTTAGAGCTATAGTTTGCAGTTAATTTTTTCACAAAATTATTTATCCAAGTGAAAAGTCTAATTAGTAACGAATATTATTTAGCACTAAATAATTCAGAAATTCAGAACACCTTTTAGACAAGCATATATATTGCAGATTCTGGTAACTAAATAAAGAACGTAGTTCAAGTTGGTTTCCAATTGCCAGTGGAAAAAATAAACATGAAGTGGAAAGAAATGAAAAATAAGAATTTATTTGTTTTAAATCAGTTTTATTTCTCAAATTGAAGATTTATTTTTTTTTAAGTTTGCTTACTGTCCTGAGTCCAAAATAAACTCATTCACATCTCTTCAATCATTTTTTTTTTTTAAATGCTTCAGCAAAGTCACTAGTTACCATACTGGGTCCATGGTAAGATTCAATGATATCATAAAATCAACATGCTTTGTCAAATGTTATATCTCTTACAGTCTCCTTAGTAGCTAATTGATGAATGGCATTCCTTTGGTGGGCAGAGTATGTCTCTGCTCTGCATAGTTACATATTTGTTCAAAAGCAAATAATTTGAGAGAACTTACATTACCTTGAAAGAGAAAGTGATTTTCTAAAACCATTATTTTGGGGTAATGTATACTGTCTGTATATATTAAAATTTTCACGTGCAGTTATTTACTTTTTTACTACAACACTGATTTTTACAGTGGTTGTTCTATGTATTGCAATATGCATACTTTGTCAAAGTAGGATAATTACTATGCCACTTGCTGAAAAATTAAACTCACAATATTAAAATGCTTTTTACCAACCACCACCCTTTTTTGCAATTGTTGTCATATATTGAAATCTGTGTAAGTAATGATTTTGAAAGTCATTATTAACTGTATTTACATTTTAGTTTTTCTTTATTTCATCCTGAAGATTTGAGTTTCCATTGGTGTCAGCTCCTTTTACTCTAAAGAGGCTTCTTTAGCAATTTTTAATAGTGAAGTTCTACTAGTGATATATTTTCTCAGCATTTAGTTATCACAAAGTTTTTATTACACCCATTTCTAAAGAATTTTGTCACTTTATAAGAAATACTTCGTTTAAAGTTATGATGGTAGTTTCAAGTTTTTAAAAATTTATTTTACTGTCTACTCTGACTTAATTGTTCTTATTCAAAAATCAGCCATCTCTTATATTACATCCTTCTAGGTAATTTTTTGTTCCTTGGTTGGCTTTAAGCTTTTACATTTTGTATTTGTTTTTTTACCAGTTTGCCACTGCAATTTCTAGATATGTTGTTACTTACATAAATTCTGAAGTTTTGTGATCTACATGATTCTAGATGTTGATGATCTAAACTTTGCACTAAATTTTTTAAATCCTAATTATTTATATCTCTTTCAGGGACTACAATCATAAGAACAATATACCTGTTAATTTTTATTTAATGGGATATTGATCTGCTCATTTATTCTATTTACTTTTTTTAAACCTGCTTTTTGTTTGTTTGTTTTTTACTCTATGTTCTTTAGTGTAAATTACTTATCTTGCTATCTCTTCAAGATACTTTTTATGCTATCTTTACTTTGTGTTAATGTTTACCCAGTGAAATTTTACATGTTTAATTCTATAATTTACATTTGGTGTCTATTTCTCTGCCATGATTTTCCAAATGTTCAATTTAGGCCAAGCTTTTGCTTTAGGATCATGAATATATTTATAATAGCTGTGTTAGTATTTTTATCTGCTACTTCCAACATCTGGCTCAAATTGAGTCTGTTGACACTTAAAAAATAAATCTATGCATTATGTTATCCTCCTTCAGTGGAGATCCAGTATTTTTTAAATGCACATTGTATAATAGGGGTGATATATTGCAAGAAGCTAAATTGTAATGTGTTCCTTTAGAACTTAATGAGATTTTATGTTTCAGACAGTAAAATATTGACAGCTTTTTCAAGCATGCAGACTCATTTATTTAGAATATAATTTTGATAGAAAGATGACGGTATGGAGTATACTATACCTACAAAGTACTGATTCTGAGCTACTCTCTTTCAAAATTTTTTTTTCATCAAATCATATACTTTCCCGGCTATTGTTTTCATTCAAAATCTGCAGGTAGTGCTCATCAGACTGACTTGAGAGTAAGGGAGAACATCGCTTTATCGTTATTGGTCCTATTATTGGTTTAGTTTTTACTTTTTAATTATTGTAGCAATTTTAATTCTATGAATAAGAAATCGATATAATTTCTTAGACATGTTTATGAAATTATAATGAAGAATTTACACTCTAATTATATGTTTTATATATTTAACAAATCAGAAAAATAAAAATACCCTTTACTAAACTATTTTATGTTTTTACCTTGGTAATGTGTTTAGAAAGTTGCTTTTCAGAAGTGTAAGATTTATTTTATGTTTTATATTATTAGAAATAAAGAAGAAATAAAAGCTCTTATTGACAATGTGAAATTGCTTTTATCCTTTGTTTTTTTCCTCCATAGAATACATACTTAAAAATGAATTTTGGCCAGGTGTGGTGGCTCATCCCAACACTTTGGGAGGCCAAGGCAGGTGGATCATGAGGTCAGGAGTTCGAGACCAGTCTGACCAACATGGTGAAACCCATCTATACTGAAAATACAAAAATTAGCTGTAATCCCAGCTAGTTGGGAAGCTGAGGCAGGGGAATCTATTGAACCTGGGAGGCAGAAATTGCAGTGAGCCAAGGTCACGCCACTGCACTCCAGCCTGGGGGACAGAGTGAGATTCTGTCTAAAAAAAAAAAAAAATTTATACTGATTTCAGTATTTCAAAATCATATAATGAACCATTATTTAAAATATACTCAATAATATTTGAACATGACTAAACTAAATACATAAATATATTATGATACTAAATAAAATGTGTGTTCTTACTGAATACATTAAAAAGTCTCAGTAATGAACATAAAAGCAGACAGGATTATACCCATATGTAAGAGACAGTAAAATATTAAAGATGTAGGTCCTTTTATTCAAAAAGCTTTTGATTATAAAATAATATACTTAAAATAAATTCAGAGGTTGTAAATACTTATTGATTACAAGTAGCTTTATAGCTTATTTAGTTTTCCATTTAAAATCTCCGTATTTATAATATGGTATCTTAACCATTAGAGTTTATTTCCAGTTTAGCCTCAGTGTGTATTAAGTCTTCCAAGATAAAACATGAGGGAAAACCAGATTGTTCCTTCACTTAAATTTTCACAGATTCTAAAATTTTTTTATAATAACATAGCATTTCTAGCTAAAACCTCATATGTGTAATAAAATAAAAATAAATCTTAAAAATAATCTAGCCAAGTGCATAGTAAAAATGTCCAACCTAGAAGAATTACATTCTTAAAGATCAATATTTCTCTCTGTCAGTGGAGTTCAGTATGCAATCTGGGTGCATCTGGGAATGCCATCTGGGCTTACCATGTATGTTTTCCCTATGGTACTTGGGGATTAAGGGGAATAGATAAGAATATAAGGTGATTCACCATGTTGGTCAGGCTGGTCTTGAACTCCCAACCTCAGGTGATCTGAAAAAAACATAAAAAAAAAAAAAAGAAAAATGAATGTAAGGTGAATGCTGTTTGCTGTGCTGTGCTGCCATGATGTCCTTTGCTCTACCTCCAGAGTCTCCGTCTTATGCCAGCATCCATGAAACTGGGGCATATTAACTTGTAAGGCTTTAAGCAGAACAAAATCTGAGACCTGTTAGATTTCTTGACAGTACTTGTTAATCACTAGTTATGTAATCTGAAATATGCTATGTACTGGAGAAAATACATTATGAATATCACAGTGAATAATACCCACAGTGAAAAAGACCCATTAGCAAAATGCTGTTATTAATGTTGTGAACAAAGCAAGCAAAAATCAGAGACAGAAATAAAAACAATATGTAGGACTGAGAGGAGGCTTGGGATGGAGCTTATAAAGGATTGTCAAAAAATGACTCATTAACAGACTATGAAGATGAAAGGTCAATTTTAAGAAGAACCTTGTCAACAGAAGAATTAGAAGAATGGGTTACAAGAGGAATCAGCATGTGCACCGTATCTCAAATGACAGTAGTATAGCCAGAGTATATGGAGTGAGAAAAAGAATGAAATAGACATAAAATGGGTGTACGGTGTTAAAGAAAACAACATATTCTGACACTTCTTAAAACTGGCAAGAAAAACTTTCAGGGATTGGGCTCAATTCAGATTGAATCTAAAGTAAAGACAGCTGGGGATCTGAACCCAGGGAGCAGTGCAATGGGGTCAGTAGATGAAAAATTACTAAGAGCGGACATCAAGGGTAGGGCAATTCTTATTCAATTGACCCAACAAGATTCTTGAGATAGGCAGGCCAAGGACATATGCATAAGGGTGGGGTGAAGGAATTTGAGCAGATAGCAAAGATGATCAGATATCAAAGGTGAAGGGAGGAGTCTCGCAAAAGAGTCATGGAATGATTCTTGCTAAGACAAGGTTATTGGTGGATGATGGTGCTTGTGTCAATGGACAATGTGAGAATTAGAAAACATTTTATAGGCCATAGAAAGCAGTTTATTTTCTATTTAAGATACAAAAGATAGCCATGATAAATTTTTTATCAGAAGAGAAACAAGATAGTCTTTTTTTCAAGGATGTAATTTCTGCTGCTATGTGAAGAGCCAGGACTTGAAATCAGTGATATTTTGACCTAGTTATGAAAGTGGATTATCAAAACTTAACTAATTTGTATAATTTACATAGAAATTCTATTAAAATATCCTTTTCTACATTTTTCTTTATAGTTAAAATAGAAAGTGAAAAGTATGTTACATTATTATCAAAGTTTTTCATATTTATACCTTTTCCTTGTGAGAGTGAAATTGTTTCTTTAGATTTTATTTTTAAAGCTTTATTTCATAATTTTAGTATTATACAAGTAATACTTGCATGTTTTTGAAAACTCATCAGTACAGATAAACAAAGGAAAAATTGTTATAAGTCGTTTGTTATTACTATCCAAAAATAAACACTGTTAAGATTTTGATATATAACATTCTAGACTTCGTGTGTGCATGTGTGTGTGTGTGTGTGTGTGTGTGTGTGTGTGTATGTGTTCATATATACTTTTTTTCAATTTGTTTTGGGGGGAACAGATGGTGTTTGGTTACCTGGTTAAGTAATTTAGTGGTTATTTCTATGATTTTGCTGCACTGTCACCCAAGCAGTGTACACTGTACTCAATGAATGTGTAGTCTTTTAACCCTTGCCCCCCTCCCACTCTTCCCACTGAGTCCTCAAAGTCCATTGTGTCATTCTATGCCTTTGCATCCTTACAGCTTAGCTCCCACTTATAACTGAGACTATATGATGTTTGGTTTTCCATTATTAACTTACTTCATTTAGAATAATAGTCTTTAATTACATCCAGGTTGCTGCAAATGCCATTATTTCATTCCTTTTTATGGCTGAGTAGTATTCGTGTGTGTGTGTGTGTGTGTGTGTGTGCGCAAAACGTTTTCTTTATCTGCTCATTGATTGATGGGCATTTAGGCTGGCTCTGTGTTTTTGCAATTGCAAATTGTGCTGTTATAAACATGTGTGTGCAATTTTTTTTTTTTTTTTGTATAATGACTCCTTTTCCTCTGGGTAGATACCCAATAGTGGGATTGTGGTATCAAATGGTAGGTCTACTTTTAGTTCTATAAGGAATCTTCATTTTATTTATTTTTTTGTTTTGTTTTTTTTATATTCAGTCTCTGTAGAGACTGTCAAAAATTGCCAATGCTGACTCTATTTCAAGTCTTCATGGTGGGGTATTGGGAAAAGATTTCAACTAGCAATAATCGTGTCTCAGATAAACCTCATTGGCTACGACATTGCCACTGCACAAAGCTATTTTCTACAGTGGTCATAGTAGTTTGCATTCTCACCAAGAGTGTAAACATGTTCTCTTTTCACATCTATGCCATAATCTATTATTTTTTTTATTTTTAAATTATGGTCATTCTTGCAGGAGTAAAGTAGTATCACATTGTGGTTTTTATTTGTATTTTCCTGATAATTAGTGATGATGAGCATTTTTTCATATGTTTGTTGGACATTTGTGTATCATTTGGTAATTGTCTATTTATGTCCTTAGCCCACTTTTTGATGAGATTGTTAGTTTATTTCTTGCTGATTTGTTTGAGTTCTTTTCAGACTCTGGATATCAGTCCTTTGTTGGATGTATAGTTTGTGAAGATTTTCTCCCACTCTGTGGGTTGTCTATTTATTCTGCTGATTATTTATTTTGCTGTGCAGTATCTTTTTAGTTTAATTAAGTCACCTCTATTATTTTTGTTTTTGCCACATTTCCTTTTGGGTACTTGGTCTTGAAGTCTTTGCAAAAGCCAGTGTCTAGAGGGGGATTCTCTGATGTTATCTTCTAGAATTTTTATGGTTGCATGTCTTAGATTTAAGTATTTGACACATCTTAAGTTGATTCTTATATAAGGTGAGAGATGGAGATCCTGTTTTATTCTTCTATATGTGGCTTGCCAATTATCCCAGCACCATTTGTTGACTAGGGTGTCTTTTCCCCACTTTGTGTTTTTGTTTGTTTTGTCAAAGATCAATTGGCTGTAAGTATTTGGCTTTATTTCTGTGTTCTCTATTCTGTTCCATTGGTCTATGTGCCTACATTTACAAAAGTACCATGCTGTTTTGGTGACTATATCCTTGTAGTATGGTTTGAAGTCAAGTAATGTTATGCCTCCAGATTTGTTCCTTTTGCTTAGTCTTGCTTTTCTTCATTTTCTTCCATATGAATTTTAGGATTGTTTTTTTCTAGTTCTGTGACTATTGATGATGGTATTTTGATGGGAATTACATTGAATATGTAGGTTGCTTTTGGCAGTATGGTCATTTTCACAATATTGATTCTACACATTCATGAACATGGGATATGTTTCCATTTATGTAACCTATGATTTCTTTCAGCAGTGTTTTGTAGTTTTCCTTGTAGAGGTCTTTCACCTCCTTGGTTAAGTATACTCCCAAGTATTTTATTTTTATTATTATTATAACTACTATAGAAGGGTTGATTTCTTGATTTCATTCTTGGCTTGATCGCTGTTGGTGTATATCAGTGCTACTGATTTGTGTACATTGATTTTGAATCCTGAAACTTTACTGAATTAATTTATAAGTTCTAGGAGTTTTTTGGATGAATCTTTAGGGTTTTCTAGTTATACAATTATATATCATCAGTGAACAGTGACAGTTTGATTTCCTCTTTACCAATTTAGATGCCCTTTATTTCTTTCTCTTGTCTGCTCTGGCTAAGACTTCCAGTACTATGTTGAACACAAATGGTAAAAGTGGACATCCTTGTTTTGCTCCAGTTCTCAGGGGAAATGATTTCAACTTTTCCCCATTCAGTATAATGTTGATTGTGGGTTGTTCATAGATGGCTTTTATTTCCTTAAGGTATGTCCCTTCTTGATTATGATAGATTATCTTTTTGATATGCTGTTGAATTCAGTTAGCCAATATTTTGTTGAGAATTTTTGCATCTATTCATCAAGGATTTTTTTGTAGTTTTATTTTTTTGTGTGTTTGCTTTTTTTTTTCTATGTCTTCTCTTGGTTTTGGTATTAGGGTGATACTGGCTTCATAGAACGATTAAGGAAGGATTCTTTCTCTATCATCAGAATTAGTGTCGATAGGATTTGTACCAATTCTTCTTTGAAGGTCTGATAAAATTCAGTTGTGAATTCATCAGGGCTTTAACTTTTTTGCTGGCAATTTTAAAATTGTCATTTCAATCTTGCTGCTTGTTATTGATCTGTTCAGAGTTTCTATTTCTTCCTGGTTTAATCTAGGAGAGTTTTATATTTCCTGGAATTTATTACTCTTCTCTAGGTTTTCTAGTTTGTGTGCATAAAGGTGTTTATAGTAGCCTTGAGTAATCTTTTGTATTTCTGTGGTATCAGTTGTAATAGCTTCCATTTCCTTTCAAATTAATTTACTTGTACTTTCTCTCTTCTTGGTTAATCTCACTAATGATCTATTAATTTTGTTTCTCTTTTCAAAAAAAAAATCACTGCTTTTTGTTTTATTTATCTTTCTTTTTTGTTTGCTTCAATTTCATTTAGTTCTGCTCTGATCTTTATTATTGCTTTTCGTCTGCTGGGTTTGGGTTTGCTTTGCTCTTGTTTCTCTATTTCCTTGAGATATGACCTTAGATTGCCTATTGGTACGCTTTCAGACTTTTTGATGTAAGCATTTAGTGCTATGAACTTTCCCTTAGCACCATTTTTGCTTTATCCCAGAGATTTTGATTGGTTGTGTCACTATTATTGTTCAGTTCAAATAACTTTTTAATTTCTATCTTTATTTCATTAATAACCTAATGATCATTTAGGATTAGGTTATTTAATTTTCATGTATTTGCATGGTTTTGGAGTTTATTTCCAATTTTATTTCACTATGGTCTGAGAGTGTAATAGAATTTTAATGTTTTTCATTTCAAATTATTTTTATTTTTTTTGAGATGGAATCTCACTTTGTCACCCAGGCTGGAGTGCAATGGCATGATTTTGGGTCACTGCAACCTCTATCTCCCAGGTTCAAGCAATTCTGCCTCAGCCTCCTGAGTAGCTGGGATTACAGGTGTGTGCCACCATACCTAGCTAATTTTTGTATTTTTAGTAGAGATGGGGTTTTGCTATGTTGGCCAGGCTGGTCTCAAACCTTTGAGCTCAGATGATCCACCACGTTAGCCTCCCAAAGTGCCGGAATTACAGGCATTGTGCCTGGCCTCAATTTTGTTAAATGTATTCAGATTTGTTTTGTGGCCTTTCATATGATCTTTTTTGAAGAATGTTCATGAGCTGATGAATACAATGTATATTCTGTAGTTGTTGGGTAGAATGTTCTCTAATTATCTGTCAAGTTTATTGTTCTAGAGTATAGTTTAAGTCCATTGTTTCTTTGCTTACTTTCTGTGTTGGTGAATTGTCTGGTGCGGTCAATGGAGTCTCGCACTATTATTGTGTTGCCATCTGTCTCATTTCTTAGGTCTAGTAGTCACTGTTCATAAATTTGGGAGATCTAGTGATAGGTACTCATATATTTAGGATTGTGCTATTTTCCTCTTGGATTAGACAGGACAGTTTATCATTATACAATGCCCCTCTTTTCTTTGAACTGTTGTTTCTTTGAAGTCTGTTTTGTCTGACATAAGAATAGCTACTCTTGCTCATTGTGATGTCCATTTGCATGGAATGTCTTTTCCCACTCCCTTACTTTAAGTTTATATGATTCCTTATGTGTTAGGTAAGTCTTGAAGACAACAGATTCTTGGTTGGTGAATTCTTATCAGTTTTTGCCACTCAGTATGTGTTAAGTGGAGCACTTAGGCCATTTACATTCAGCATTAGTATTGAGATATGAGGTACTATTCTACTCCTCATGCTAGTTGTTACCTGAATACTCTGAGTATTTTTTTCATTGTGTTATTGTTTTATAGGTCCCACGAGATTTATGCTCTAAGAAGTTTCTATTTTGGTATATTTTGAGGTTTTGTTTCAATACTTAGAATTCCTTTTATCAGTTCTTACAGTGCTGGTTTGATAAAATTATCTCAGCATTTTTCTGAAAAAGATAGTATCTTTTTTTCATTTATGAAGCTTGGTTTTTCTGAATACAAATTTCTTGACTGCTAATTGTTATGATTAAGGAGGCTAAAGATAGGACACTAATCCCTTCTAGCTTATAGGGTTTCTGCTAAGAAATCTGCTGTTAATCTGATAGGTTTTCTTTTACAGGTTACCTGATGCTTTTGCCTCACAGCTCTTATAAATCTTTGCTTCATCTTGATTTTAGATAGCCTAATGACTATGTGCATAGGTGATTATCTGTTTGCAATGGTTTCCTGGGTATTTTTTGAGCTTCTTATATTTGGATGTCTAGATATCTAGCAAGACCAGAGAAGTTTTCTTAATTATTCTCTCAAATATGTTATTTAAATGTTTAGATTTCTCTTCTTCACTGGGACCACCAATTATTTTTAAGTCTGGTCATTTACCAAAATCCCAGACTTCTCAGAGGCTTTGTTCATTTTTTAAAAAATTCTTATATTTGACAAACCTGACAACAAACAATGGGGAAAGGATTCCCTGTTTAATAAATGGTGTTGGGAAAACTGGGTAGCAGTGTGCAGAAAGCAGAAACTGGACCCCTTCTGGACATATTACACTAAAATTAACTCCAGATGGATTAAAGACTTAAACATAAGACCTAACACCATAAAAACCCTAGAAGAAAACCTAGGCAAAACCATTCAGGACATAGGCATAGGCAAGGACTTCATGACTAAAACACCAAAAGCATTGGCAACAAGAGCCAAAATAGACAAATTGGACCTAATTAAACTCCAGAGCTTCTGTACAGCTGAAGAAACAATTATTAGAGTGAACCGGCAACCAACAGAATGGGAAAAAATTTTTGCAACCTACTCATCTGACAAAGGGCTAATATCCAGAATCAACAAAAAACTAAAACAGATTTACAAGAAAAAACAAATAAACCCATCCAGAAGTGGGGGAAGGATATGAACACTTTCCAAAAGAAGATATGTATGAGGCTAACAAACATGTGAAAAAATGCTCATCATCACTGATTATTGGAGAAATGCAAATCAAAACCACATTGAGATACCACTTCACACCAGTTAGAATGGTGATCATATGCTGGAGAGGACATGGAGAAAGAGGAACACTTTTACACTGTTGGTGGGAGTGTAAACTAGTCCAACCATTGTGGAAGACAGTGTGGCGTTTCCTCAAGGACCTAGAAATAGAAATTCTATTTGACTCAGCAATCCCACTATTGGGTATATACCCAAAGGATTATGCATCATTCTATTATAAACACACATGCACACATATATTCATAGTGGCACTGTTTACAATAGCAAAGACCTGGAACCAACCCAAATGCCCATCGATGATAGACTAGACAAGGAAAATGTGGCACATATACACCATGGAATGCTATGCAGCCATAAAAAATGATGAGTTCATGTCCTTTCATCATGACATGGATGAATCTGGAAACCATCATTCTCAGCAAACTGACATAAGAACAGAAAATCAAACACTCCATGTTCTCACTCATAGGTGGGTGTTGAACAATGGGAACACATGGACACAGGGAAGGGAGCATCACAGACTAGGGTCTGTTGTGGGGGGCCAAGGGATGGACAGTGGGGGTAGGGTGGGCAGGATGGGGAGGGATAACATGGGGAGAAATGCTAGATGTAGGTGACCGGGGGATGGAGGCAGCAAACCACATTACCATGTGTGTACCTATGTAACAATCCTGTATGATCTGTACATGTACTCCAGAACCTAAAGTAAAATAACTAAATAAATAAATGAAAACAAATTCTTTTTTTCTTTGTCTTTGTTGAATTGGGTTAATTTGAAAGTCTTGTCTTGAGGCTCTGAAGTTCTTTCTTCTGCTTGTTTAATTCCATTGTTAAGACTTTCCAGTGTATTTTGCATTTCTCGAAGTGTGTCTCTGATTTCCAGAAGTTGTGATTTTTAAAATTTATACTATTTATTTCTCTGTAGATTTTTCCATCCATATCCTGTGACATTTTAAAAAGTTCTTTAAGTGTTTATTCATCTTTCTCTGGTGCCTCTTTGATGAGCTTACTAATCAACCTTCTGAATTCTTTTTCTGGCAATTCAGAGATTTCTTCTTGGCTTAGATCTATGGCTGGTGAGCTAGTGTGATCTTTTGGGGGTGTTAAACAAAGTTGCTTTGTCATATTACCAGAATTCTTTTTCTGGTTCCTTCTCATTTGGGTAGACTATGCCAGATGAAAGATCTGGGGCTCAGGGGTTGCTCTTTAGATTCTTTTGTCCCATGGGGTACTCCCTTGATGTGGTGCTCTCCCTCTTCTCCTAGGAATGAGGCTTCCCGAGAACCAAACTGCAGTGATTGTCATTTCTCTTCTGGGTCTAGCCACTCAGCAGAAGTACCAGGCTCCAGGCTGGTACTGGGGAGTGTCTACAAAGCGTCCTCTGATGTGTTCCATCTTCAAGCCTCTCACCCATGGATACCAGCACTCACTCTGGTGGAGGTAGCAGGTGAGCAGACTCTGTGTGGGACCTTAGTTGTAGTTTTGCTTAGGGTGCTGGTTTTCTCAAATGCTGGTTGTGCTAGCAGTAAAATTGTTACATGGACAGACTCAGGACCTCTGGTTAGCCAGGATGTTATAGGTGGTGGAGTTAGGTGTTGTTTTCTCCTTTCTTGGGTCAGTATTGTTCTTTTATTAGTTGGTGTAATGGTTTGTTAGGTTGGCCTTCAGCCAGGAGATGGTGCTTTCAAGAGAGGATCAGCTGCAGGAGTATAGGGAGGATACAATCTTGCACTAGGGTTGCTTAGAAAAGTCCTCAAATTTCCCAGGCAGTAGACAGGGCTATAGAGCTCCCAAGAGACTATGTCTTTTGTCTTTGGCTACCAGGGCAGGTAGAGAAAGACCATCAGGCTGGGGCAAGGCTAGGTGTGTCTGCCCTCAGACTCTCCTTGGGCAGGGCTTCCAGTGGACACTGTGGAGGATGGAGGTGTGTTTCTCAGGCTGATAGAGTTATGTTCCTGCCAGGGTCCAACAGGCAGACCCTGACCCATGGATGAATGAATAAATTCACTCAGACACAGATTTTCAGTGAAAAAGCTGGCTGGGGTGTCCGACCATTCACTGGAAGGAGTTAACGACCACCCCAGCCCCAACTCCCCAACTTGCAGGCTTTTACTTAGTATAGATCAAAGAACAAGGGTCTTTGGATAACCATTATTAGAGGGCAATTAACTTGAGTAGGAGGACCTCAAGGGCAGACTGGCAAAGATTGGTCTTAGGACAACAAGCCATTTAAACTCCTTTGCATTCCCCTATTAACTGGCCTATGCTTCAAGATAAAAGAACTAGCTGCCTTCCACCTGGACCTATTCTTGCCTGAAGCTTTTGCAAAAACCTCCCGGCCTTCCAAGAAGGTTTTCA
The DNA here is from genome assembly GCA_004027835.1 of Alouatta palliata. NCBI lineage: Eukaryota > Metazoa > Chordata > Mammalia > Primates > Atelidae > Alouatta > Alouatta palliata. Next base: position 4,556 of record PVKV010014331.1, on the reverse strand, counting down.
ATTATTCTATAATGTTTATAATTTTGCCAACCACCCTGATTGATCCTCCATATGTTCTCAGGGGGATTATGGCTGCCTCTGCTGCATCATACAGGTCATCAGGGAAGTGGGGGAAAGCTGACAGTGACAGGCCTCACCCAGCTTCCATGCAGCCAGAAAGGCCAGTCTTCCTCCTACTCTGACCCCTCAGCAGCACCCAGTTTATATCCAGGCAGCTGGTGAGGAGCAGCATGGGAACTTGCCCCAGGCTACAAGCCTCCCTGCTGGGAAAGTAAGCAGGGCTCTCAGACTTCCTCCCTCCCCGCTGCAGCCACTATGCTCCTATCTGCACTTCCTGTTCACCCCCTACCCCCCGGTTCTGCCCTGCAAAATTCATACTCAGTCAAAATTATTACAAATTTCAACTGGAAGTTTCCTTCTTCCTGTGGTCTTTCCCCGTTTTCACTGGCATCCCTCCCCAAGGACTCCTGTGAGATAAAGTCAGAAATGGGTTCACTGGGTGACTGGGAGTGCCTACAGGGCTCTTTCTGCTGTTTCTTCTACTTTCATATTTTGCAAGGCTATCTAAATTCATTTCACCTCTAGGTAAGGTTAAATCCTCAGGCTCCCAGTGAGGATGTGTGTTGGGAAGCAGAATTTCCTCCCTCACACTTTGGGTACTCGCCGTTTTTCAGCTGTTTCTCAGAGTTTGTAGCAGCAAGCCACTTCTTTCAAAGGGTCTGTGAATTCTTCCTGTTTTCTTGGTATGTTCCTGCAGTAGCTCTTAGAGCAAAAGCTCACAATGTGAGTCTCCATACACTGTTCTATCCATCTGAGTGGGAGATTAAAGTTAGTCCTGCCTCCTATCTGCCATTTTTTAAGATCCATATATCAGTTTCTTTTTATTTTAAATGTTGTAAAATGTAGCTACTTAGTGATTAATCTTGCCATAACATTGAAATCAGAAAGCACATAACCCAAATGTAACCCATACAGTCTGTATTATTCAGCAAACTTGTATAGAAAATTAAGTTCCCAGGTCAACCTATGTTCTGTCATTTTTTATAAGAGCAAACTGAATTAAGGCAATAGAGCTGGCCTGATTATATTGCCTGATTAGCAAGATGAAGCAGATTAAAATTCCTCAGTGACATATCATGTATATAAATAGTGCTCTTGGAAGAAAGGAATAGAAGTAGCCATAATTCAGGTCAAACCAGAATCATGACCTCTTTTGATGCATAGATTTTAAGAATTTATAGCGTGATACTTTATAATAGTTCAATAACCACCACATCAATATAGACTTTAGAGGTGATTTCCCTCTTCACTGAATTTATCCAAGGTTTGTGATAAAAGATTTAATTCAAAAACACTGAATCTATTTGGGGGATGAAAAGACACATTTTATTTTCAAGTTAACTTTGAAACACTGATGACCTTTGAAACACTATGATATTAATGTTACAACAGAGTTACAACCTATAGAATGATTAAGAATCAGAATTAGAAATCACAGTGAAACATTCTAGTGTGGTAAGAATATATCAAAAACAAGCAAAAAAAAGAACACATGCAATTCTGTTTTCACATATTTAAATTATATTTCTATATGGGTTCAACAACATTTATATTATTTCCTTATAGATATTCTTTTACTCAGGGGACAAAGAACATTGTATTGGGCATAGTTTTTAAAAATATTCTTATAATCCATGAACTCTTCCTGTTACTGCCTGTTTGGAATCATTTAAGGCCTTGGAAAAAGGTCTTACAGAAAAAGCTTGAAATATGTTGTCTCATGACAGGAGCAAATGTGTTCCCCTTAGAGAACTGTGCTACAGAATTGAAGCACTTGAATTGTAAAATTATCTACAGGATAGGAACTAGAAAAGATAAGCAGCCATCCCTCTTGAAAAGAAAACTCCTGTTCTACTTTCTCTCTCCATACACAGCTCACAAGCATAGTGTATTGAAGATCTTCACACATTTGGCTTTTGTTACATGTTTGAGGGAATCTTTAAGTTACATAGATATCTAAAATCTTTGCAATACAGATTATTTGACAAAGAACAAACTCGACAGAAATTATAGTTGTTTTGCTGCAAAGATAATTGGCAGGGAAAGCATAAAGACAAAATCTGCCAGCACTAGAACTGTCAAGAAAAGACATATGACAGGGGCATATTGAAGGTTCCCCCAAAATACAGGAACATTATGAATAGAAGTTATAGGCACAATAAAATGAGTAGGCACCTCAAACAAATAGAAGAATCTGAGAATTACTGTATTATGTGGAGGGACATGGAATACATTTTGCTTAGTGGTACAAAAATGTGTGAGCATCATGTATGATTACTTGGTTCAACGAGAATCAAAGAATGCCCTAAAGCACTATTGAGTTTTATATACTTGCTGTTTTAAAGCAGAATATTTTCCATTTCAATAGTTAGTATATTTTTACATGCATACAAACACCCAGTATTTGGAGGACCTCATCTCATGTCTCAAAAAGAGCAAGGGAAACTGTAAACACACACACGCACAAACATACATGTATCACAAACATTACATATATGTGAATATATGTATCATAAATAGCATTATATATAATGCCAACATATGTGTGTGTATATATATGTGTATGTATAATATGTATATGTGTGTGTATAATCACATATATATGATTATTATGATTATATACATATGTATGTATATATATATGATTCATGTGATTCAGGGTATGAGAGCCCAAAAATTGGGGCTCAGAATGGTTCTTGGCTTCACCCAGGAACACTTTCAAGAACAAGCTGGTGGTCTTAGCAACTCTTGTTGAAGCAGCAGTGTACAGCAGCAGTGAAGGTTCTGCTCCTTGTGGAGCAGGGCTACCCCATAGGCAGTGTGCCCAGAGTAGCAGCTCAAAGGCAGTTCTGCAGTCCTATTTGTACCCATTTTTAATTTCATGCAAATTGATGAGAAGATTATGCAGAAATGAGTGGCATCTTCCAGGTTGTTGAGTGATTGGCATGGAAAGGGGTGGTAATTCCAAGTGTTGCCATGGTGTGGAAAATTGACATGGCAAACTGCTGGGCATATCTTACATAGAGGTGCTTTCTCATCTTCCCTGATTTAACTAGTCCTCCATCTAGTCTGCTGTCTGAGTTCCACTTCCTACCTCACAAGCACACATTATTTACAATAGGGTATTTAAATATGTAGTTTAAAATCCATGTGATTATATCCCATAATCCCATAATCCCATGATAATAGCATAAAAAAGCACAAAGTGAAACAAAACATGCCTAACCACAGATTGTAGAATAAGTGTTATAAGATTTCAAAGAGGACCTGAAGTCCAAGGAAAAGATTGAAGAGTAAATACTAATATTTCTCATTGGCAAGTGGCTTTTACATAGAGAGGATAAAGTTATTTCAAAATTCAAAGAAATAATAGGGTAAAAATAGTGTTCCAGGAACTAGAAATAATTTATTAAGACTAATGTTTAAATTGGTATGAAGGATGAGATGAGTGATATTGGCAATATCTCAGCCATTTAGATTTACAGGGTAGAGCTGAGTTTCTAACTGGGCTGTTCTTGAGGGTAAAAATGGTTAGGAGTTGGTCTTGTTTGTGAAATAAATGAGTAAAGTTTCTTTCATAATTGTAAGTTCATTTAAAGAAAGGTGTACCATAGCTGCATAAATAGAAATGGGCCAAATTACTTTGATTTATATTTCAAGAAGACAGAACACTTAATCTTTTCTATAAAATTTTAATAAATGCTCATAAACCTGTGCTTTGTAAGCAACAAAAATAAAAATCACTCATTAAAAGTGATTGAGGAGTTCTGCTTTTTAGAAAACAAATATTACAAATTATTTTTCCTTCAGATTTCAAAGGAAATATCTCAATTGTGTGATTCAGATGTTAATACTTTTGCATATAGCATATAAAAGTGAAGAATAATGAAAATGAGTATGTTTGTTGGCAGTAACCTGATGCAGAAAAAAAAGTTATTGCTTCATTGGTACACATTCACATGTGACTTAAGAGCAAATTTATTGCTAAAATACAAATATTTTAGATGTTTACACAATAATGTGGCTTCATATGCTTATGTTAGTCACAAAATATCCCAGGACATAAATCCATTGCCTACTATATGATTAGAAAGCAGTGAACATATTTAATAAAATATGAATTTGTTAGCAGAAAAGGGTTTTCTTTCTTACTTGATATTCATTGCCTTCTAAAATATTCTTGGGAAGAATATGCAAATCTTTAGTAAAACCAAAATAAATTTTATAAAACTGTATCTGTTTCAGATTAGGATATTTATCAAACTTTTAATTTGGGGCAGTTGAGACAAATAAATCCATTTAAATTCCAACATTTGTAATTTTGAGAAATGGAAAGTAGATTGTTTCTTCAAATCATTTCTTCCTGTTCTCCTTTGTATATTCTTTTAATGTAAAACAGAAGAGAGAAAATAGATGTTTCCAGAATAAAATAAAAGCAAATTTTATCATATTTTAAAAGATTAAACAGGAAGTGACAGAGGGAGGGAAAGAGGGAG